>PITA01013299.1:0-58298 GCA_004023965.1 Spilogale gracilis
GGGGGAGCAGGGAGGAGGGTGCAGCACCTGAACTGAGACTTGCTTTGTGGGCCCAGGGAGTCAGGCCCTCCTCAGAAGGGTCGGATGGAGTAGTAACGCCACAGGCCCCTGCTCAGAGTGTCCCTTCTCAGCAGGCCTTTCATGACCTGTCTCCTCCAGGTGCCCCTGCATCTCCCTCTCCCCCACTCATCCCCCATCGATCTCCTTCTACACACCTAACACACGTTCTCTGCCTTATCCCCAGAGACACAAAGGGCCCGACATGGATCGGGTGCTGACTAAACCTTTGTTGAGTGAATGAATGAATGAATGAACAGACCAGAATCCAAACCCAAGCCCCTTAATTTCAGACTGAGTCCCTCTTCTGTGCTTATTCATTCACTACCTCATGTTAGGGCAGAGCTGGAATTCGGTGACCAGATCCCCCCCTCTGGGCTGTCCCGAATGAAAACATCACATGTCGAATGAATGAATGTCCTATCCCCCTCATGAGGCTTTTATGAGGAAAATTTCTGTTCAGGGTGCTTTCCCATTTGATTTCCCTAAAACTCGGTGACACAGGAAGGCAGGTACTAGTACAGCCCCATTTTTCAGATGTGGAAACTGAGGCCCAATGATGTTAAGTTTCTTGCTTGAGCTCAACACAGCTCCCAAGTGGAGGAGCCAAGACTTGAACTTGAACTTCCTGATTCCAAACCAAGGCCCCAGTCCCTAGTTAACTTTCATTCATTTGTTCATTCATTCCACAGTCACGGAGTACCACCCCCAAGCTGGGATCTGGGAGGACCTTACTAAAATTAATTAAGAAATTCTGGAACCCAAAGGGCTCATTAGGCCAGATGGATACATGAGGAATGGTGACACAGGGGGCCTAGTGTTTTTGTAGAGGCAGAAAGCTACATAAGCACTAGGGTGGACTCAAATCTGCCTGGAGGATTTTTGGAGGACTTCCCAGTGGAGGTGACATGTGAAAGTTAGCGAGGAGAGGAAGACACGGGATGTACATTCCAGGTGGAGCAATGACAATATGCCAAGGCCTGAAGGTGTGAAGGTGTGGGGCCTGCTCCAAGAAGGAGGAGCCCGAGGGGTAGGCTGGTGCCTGCGGGGTGATTAAGGACAGGGCTGGGGCAGGGGAGGGCCAGCCCCCCCCACCCCCGGCAGAGGCCTGGAGTTGCAAGATGGTGGCGGCCCTTACCCACGTGCCAGCCGTACTCCCAGGATGACAAGATCGGGTACAGAAACTTCTCCTCTGGCTTCTGCTGATGCCGCTTCCGGAGGTACGAGGCGCGGCCTTGGCCGTCATGGGAGATGCCTTGGAAGAGCAGCTGCAGCATGCTGGGGGGCACCTGCCTCATTTCTGAGCCCTCTGATCTGGTCTGGACTGCTGGCCCCCGCGGGGCTCTTTGGGCCTCCCAGGGCTTGTCTCCCTTGGTCAGGGGGCCCTGGATCCCCACTCCCCTGGACAGCTGATCCCGGACCCCCTTGGTCTCTGGCCATCCCTCCTGTACCTTCTTGCTCTCAGAGGTGCTGGTGGCAGGCCACGACTGTGCTCCCAAGGCTAACCTGAGGGGGGCCCTCTGGAGCTGCTTCTTGGGCCTGGGCCCCTCCTTCAGGTACTTGTGGCCATAGTTGATCTTCCAGGCAACCCGGGTTCTGGTCTCCTTCCGGATGTGCTCTTCCCAGCAGGCTTGGCTCTGGGTAGTGCAAAGATCCCTCATGGCAGTCGGGGGGGACGGGGTGGGGAGGGAGGAACATTCTGCCTGCAGCCTGTTTGCTCTACTGGGACCCGTCTCCAAGGATACGTGTGGCCAATGAGGGTTGGGTTGCCAAGGCCCTGCTGGAGAGGAGGGGCTGGGCTTCTCAGCGGGTGGGGGCCACACACAGGCTGCAGGACAGACCTTGCTGGAAAAGGGAGCAAGGACTGGCCACAACCCACCTGGGTGCCTGCCCCAGAGGGACTCAGGGACTCGGGGCCCAAGCCTCTCCCCCTCACACCCAGAGTACCCAGGGAGGCTCAGTAAACCCTGACGCACACCTACTCTGCACCAGGCACCCAGGGAGGTCCCAAGGGAGGCCCGGTGTCCACCCTCAGGAGGCTCTGGACACATGGCTGGGGGGTTGCCATGGAAACTTTGGACCCCAACTCCTCAGACACAGCTCTGACACTTGAGAGCTTCCTGGTGTCACTGTAATATCAGAATGACAGTGGGAATTACTTCTGGTCTCGTGAGAATGACATTAGGCCAGGGTAGAAGAACTTGGAACAGGGCCTGGCCTGGAGGAGGCCTTCTGTAACTGTCAGCCACTGTTTCACAAGGCCCTGCTCGGTGCCAGCTGCTGTGCTGAACTCCCTCTGCCTGCAACCACCCTCCTCGGGTGCTGGGGCTCTCGTTAACCTCCTTTCCAGGTGGGGAAGGGAGGCTTGCAGGAAGTATGTGCCAGCCCCGGGCACACCCGGGCGAGTCTGTGCCAGGCCCTGGGCTGGAGGCTTTACCAAGTGATCTCACTCGGTGGAATCCTCATGGTGACTCACTAACAGGCTCTCTTCTATCCCTTTTCCAGATCAGGAGACTGGGGCTCAGCAATGTTCATTTGGTCCCACTCCCCACCCCCACCCCACCTTACAGACACAGACCTCCCCCCAGAATGTGACAGCATCATTTGAGAGACACAGTGGGTGGTGGGGGTGGGCAGAGAAGGGCCCACTAGTCACCCAGCAGCACCCTAACGTCAGCTTCCAGGACCCTCACACCCTCTGCCTCTCCCATCAGGGCCCTGCAGGTCCCTGAGCAGCCTGAGTACCAGTGAGAAAGAGGTTACCCATAATGGCCTGAGGCCACTCACCTTTCTACTCTCTGCTTAGTGCGCTTCATTTATTCGACAAACATGCATTTGCTCTTGACCCTGTTGTCAGACACTGAGCCAGGTACTAAAGGCAGATGAGGAGAAACAGTCTACATGCTTCTTCCCCTCAGGATTTCACAGTCCAGAAGGGGAGAGAGATTCATCATCAGGTGGATGGGGAGCAGGGAATTGGGGAGATGATCAGGGAAGGCTTCCCAGAGGAGGTGCCCTTTGAGTGAACCTTGAACTGCGAACATGGGTTAGCCAGGCAAAGAGTAGCGGAAGAATGTTGTAGACGGGGACTCCCAGGGCAAGAAAGGGTAAGGCTGTCTAGACTGCTCTCTGTGCTTCAGTCTTCCCAGCTGTAAAATGTGGGCTATGAACTTTGGGACATTAAGACCAACTGGGTAAATAAAATAGCATGGGCCTGGTAGAGCTCATCTGGGGCACTCACAACTGTCATCGATTAACTGTGCAATTACCTTTTTAATCCAGGCTCTCAGAGCAGGCTGTGAGCACCAGACATGCTTTGGGTACTGCGGGCTTCTCTGTGCCGGGAGCTGCAAGTGAACAGTGCTCCCCTCGGGGAGCTTGTGTTCGGGCTCCTGTCCTGCTCAACCTCGCATCTCTAGTACCTCTGGGGGGATTGTCTGGCCTACTGCTGGTGATCGAAAAAGGGCTCAAGGAATGGATGAATGGCAGAGTTGACCTTGGTCCTGTTGCTTCCGGAGGATGCTTCCTGCAGATGCGGAAAGGACAGATGAAGGATGTCGGAGGAGCTGCAGGGGCTGGGGGCGGGGCTGGGGGGACGGGCAGGACCCTGGTCTCAGACGCTTGTGAGGCGGGGTCTGAGCCCGGAACCCAAGAAAGCCTCCCTGATCCAGACCGCCCCAGCCCCAGGCAGGTAAGGCCCAGGGCCTCGAGCGTGAGCGCAGAGATGGAAATGCTCCCTCCTGGCTTGGCAGTACCGCTTTTCCGACCGCAGGGTTTTCTTCGGTGCCGCAGTTCGCGCGCCCAAGGCGACCCCTGGCGGTCATCACGGCAACGATAGTCGGAGGGGCTGTCCGGACAATAGGCTCGGGCAGCAGCCAGAGGCGCGTGGGGTGGGGGGGTGGGGAGGGGCAGGGAGGGGGAGATTGTTGCACCGAGGGGAGTAGGGTGGTAGGGTGTAAAAAAGCGCCCCAAAAGTACTGCCTTCCAACGGGCTCAGGGACAGAGGCTGGCTCACAAGGAGAGTCGCCTTTGGATTCTGAGCACCCACCTTGGCGGGACCCTTGCCTGCAGGGCACCGCTTCATGGCCTCCTCCCTAAATTCAGGCTTTCTGGCTTTTAATGCAGCCTTGACCATTACTGTGTGACGTTGTAGAGGTCACTTAACCTCTCTGAGCCCTAGGAAATGCCCCTGTAAAAAAATTGGGGTAATCATAAGATTCTAGCATTAGTTACTTATTACACTGTGTACTCCAGATTTATTCACTTCAAACCTATCTCCCAACCCCTGGGAAGGTGTGGGGACAGTCCCCAGGCCTGCCTGTGGTCTAGGTTTCTGCTAAGGGAAGGGGTCACTGAAAGAGAAACCAGGGGAGGCTGAGAGGTGAGCTTGGTCTCTCCCCAGGGCACCCGACTCACCTAGCTCTCCTCTCACCTTTCTGGCCACTCCCCAGGGCCCACCTTACTCCTAGTACTGCCATTGGCCACCCCATCCACTCCCACTGATGACTCCCAATCCAGTTTCCAGTCTTGGGCTGTCTCCAGACCAAGTGCCTCTCCTATTTGTGGTTACTTGTGTCCTTAAAGTAGCAACCCCCTCCCCCCGCCCAGATTTAAGCTCTCCCTATAGAATTCTCTTAAATACTTTTCACCAGTAGTAATTCTAAGAAGGCTTATCACATAGTAGACGCTGTGGTATGTTCTTTCCATTCATTTTGTCAGTTAACCCTCAGAACACTGCATAGGGTAGGTTCTAGCACCCCATTTCATTGGAGAGTAAACAGAGGCTATGAGAGTATCTGAGGGTAAATGATCTGCTGGAGACCATAGCAGGGCAGGATTTGAACCCACAGCCCATGCTTTGAACCACCATGCTTAATAGATTCCCCACAGGCTCCCTTCCCCTCATGGAGATACCCCTTCTACTTTGCCTTGGGGAGCTGAGTCTCCCCAACACGCCGGCAGCCCCTATTCTAGCATCTCTGGGTGGGGATGGATTTAGCCAGTCGGTTGGAGGATGGATGTGTTGGGGGATCTTTCTAGAGGTTAATCTTAGAATGGAAGCTTCCCACTTTCCCATTTTATGGATGAGCGCACTGAGACACAGAGAAGGTTTCCTGGAAGCGGTGCTCTTTGAGACCTGAACTATGAGCATGAGTTAGCCAGGCAAAGTGTGGAGGAAGAATGTTACAGGCTGGGACTTCCATTCTGCAGGACAAGAAAGAGAATACTGTCTAGACTGCCTGCTGTGCCTCAGTCTCCCCAAGTATAAAATGAGCTCTATGAAGCAGTTTGCGACATTTGGGGAGATGAAGAGCCAGTTGGAGTTTGAGCCAGTAAGCCACACAGCTGGGACTGAATCTAGACTTGAACCGGCAGCTAGCTGCTTTCTGGGCGTTTCTCACACACCCGGCAACGCTGCTGCCAACCATGCCAGCAGCTTGGAGCTGGGCCCCAGGATGGCATTTCCAGGGCGTGGCACCTCTGCCGAGATTTCCTCTTTCTCAGAGGCCCTCCCTCCCCCCACCTGGGTTCAGCATTAGCTTTGCCCTGGGAGAGGCATCCTGATGCCCTCTGGGAAGGCAGTGGTTACTGCACGGGAATTATGTGGGCAATACAAGGCTCGAATATTCTTTCATCTTTGAGCTTTGTCCTGGGGAGATAAGCAAGTCCACAACACCCTTGGATGCCAGCCAAAAGTCAGGCTCGTAAATTCCCCACCTCCTGCCTGCCAGCTTTGAAGAACTCTTGAGGAAGGGAGAAGGGTGTGGGGTGGGCAACCCTAAATTCCTTGCATAGGAGTCAGTCCCCTCTGGGCTCAGCAACCCAGACAAAAGCCTTATCACAAAGGAAAAAGGATCCCTTTGTTTCACCAAGTGTTTGGTCAGCATCCTCAGGACAAAGCCAGAGGAGAAAATTCGAATTCAGGCTAAACAAGGCTCTTTCTGGGAGAGTGTTTTCAATCCTGGAATACCCTGATTACAAAGCCCCTTCCCCCTCCAAATTAATGGGGATTTGAAAAGATTCCAATCCTTTCCTAGATCTGGCTTCTATCAGATGGAGTGTTAAGCCCAAAGAGCATTTAAATGAGCGAGCTTCTTCTCCATTTTAAAATACAAACTTGGGGGGGGGGAGGTGGTGACAAGGATCAACCACTCATTTTGCCATTTACGTTTGTTCTGCTAATTTTTAAGGCGGTGCCACTTTTAGGGGAAAATTAAATCCCTAGCGTCTGACTCATTTTACACGGAAGTTATCAAGATGTGGCTTTCAAGGCCCCTTTGAAGTCTGAAGACTAGCCGTGTGGTCAGGGGCCCAAGGCCTCTAAGTGCATTGGAAACAGACATGTTAATCTATGTTTCCTTCTGGGCGGCACTGCTGCGGAGGGCGTCCCCAGGCTGCAGAGAGAAGCCCCAAGAGGGAGAGGCAGGCATCCGGGCTTGGAATGGAACCGGGCCTCTCTGGGTCGAGGATCTCTGCAGGTCAGCTGCCAGTGCTGTCTTGCCTTCACCTCAGCTGGCTCCTGGAGAGTGATGGTCCAGCCAGCCCCTGGTAGGAAAGGGGCCAAGTCAACTGGTTAAAGTCCGAAAGGGCCTGGGACCTGTTCCGGGTGGAGTTTCAGTCATGGAGGGGTTTGTACACACAACAGCCCATTCCCATGGCGTTGAGTCCAGATGCAGAGAGGGGCTGTTCCATGGCTCTAGCCACTGACCAACCAGCTGGGAGGCGCACACATTCACCTGGGTCGTGGGTGATGTCCCGGGTGGGGGCCTGCGCCGGCAGCCCCAGGTGCGGCCCTGTATGAGGGATGGCAACTCCTGCAGGGCTTGGTCACAGACAGCAGAAGCCAAGACTCACTGCTCCCAGTGAGATTTCGGGCGAGACTCACAACCATCCTGAGGGGAAGCCACCTCCCCAAGGCCATAGTGCACTGAGCAGCCAAGCCCATGTTCAAACCCTACGTGATGCCTAAGTCCAGCTGTGCGCATAGACGCGCTGCCTCCCCAACACGAACTAGCCAGACCTCCCGGGAGTGAAACCAGCAAGGTCAGCATCACCAGGCAGAGCCTGGACAGCCCCCCCAGCCCCTTGGACAACCCCTCCGGGGAGCCCAGGAACACTCATTTTTGGCACGGGCCCACAGCTAAGGGGGCTCCCCCCAGGAGAGGCAAAGGAGAACCTTCTTTCTTCCCACTTTCCTCCCACCTCTCAGAGGTAAACAAGGCTCCATCCTGATCTGCAAGGAGGTGCCAGGAAGAAACAAAAGGATCCAGTCTTCTGACTCCCTCCGCCCCGCCCCCCAGTGGAGGGCTAGGGGCCCAGCAGGACTTGCTGAGGCTCATCTGGGGGGTCCTGGTGCCCTTCCTGCTCCCACAGAGGTATAACCAGGGAGGTAGAGCCTCCACTCTGGGGACAGAACAACCAGGACCTGGGGTCTGCCCCAAGTGACGTGTCCATTCAGCACCTGAGTTGGTATCAACACTGCAAAGTGGGGTCACAGGAGCGCCGTGAGGGTGACGAGGGGCAGGGGGAAGGCATCCTAAGCATACATCAGGCACAAGCTCTTCCTAGCAGAAGGAAGGGAGAGGGAGAGGAAGACCACCAGCACACATGCATGAACCGTGTGGTCCAAGGGAAATTGGGACAACAGGTGACATAGCTTCTTGTTGGAGTAAACTCCCTAAAAGGACTGCTTCTCCCATCATGGGGAAAGGCTTTCTCTCCTAGATGCTGTGTTGGTGTCAGTGACCCTTCCCCAGGGCCCTCACGGCCACCCATCCGGCTGCCTGGCCCCTCCCGGCGCTACCCCCCCCCAGCGGGGCCCACGGAAGAGCCAGCAGCCCCCCTGCAAACAGAGGCCAGGCTCGCTGTCAGAACAAGCTGCTGAACGAGTCCTTTCGGCCAGCGGCAGGGAGAGCTGGTCAGAGACTCGAACCGTTTATTTGGGAACAACACCCTCCAAGAACACTAAGGCAGCTTGACGGAGAAAACATTTAATAAGTTATAAGATACAATTTACAGTCGGCATTTGATTCCAGTTCCACTTGCACGTCCTAGCTTACACGACCTGTGGCCCTTCCACGTGAGGCTTCGGGCTGCCCCCAGCTGCGGCGTCTTGGTCACCACTCCCTGCTTTGCTCTGGGTCCCACCCACGGAGGCACTCACAAGAGCAGCCACCGCTGCTGGCCAAGGCCACAGCATTCATCGGGGACCTGAAGTCGGCAGTGTCCCCGAGGGCTTTAATTTTATTCCAAAGCCAGCTCATGTGTGCAGAAAGGGGTAAAAAATGCCTTATGCCCCACTTTTGGCATTTCGCACCTGCACACTGCTTTCGAAACAGCCTCAGATGACGTGGTGAGGGCCAGATGAAGCCAGAGCCCCGTCAGCAATAGAGCTCTCCCTCTTCCTGCTCAATGACAGAAGACCGCCGAGGAGCTGCTGCTGTTCTTCCCACCCCCTCCGGCGGGCCCTGACTTCGAGGCCAGAGATCAGCAGCAGTTCCATTCTTCCCTACCTATAATTCTTTCCCAGAAGTGACCCCACGGCAGCCTGGAGGTGGGTGTGGACTGTTTTGTTCCATGACAGGCCTCTGCGGACGAGGGCGCTGACCCGGTGACCCCGACCCACCTGCGGTTATTTCAAGCGTCCTGGCAAGACTCATCAGACTGACAAACGGTTGGAGTGTATGTTAAGAACAAAGGCTTGTGTTGGTTAAAGAAAGGGATCTTTGGCAGGAGGGGGCTGCTTGCCACAGAATTTCCTCGGACCCACAGACTTCAGTGGCCTTTAAAGACAAAAGCAAAATGTGGCTGCCCAGATGGGGCACATGTTACAACTTTGCAGGGAAATACTCAGCAGAACGGGGAGAGAGGTACTAGGAAGCACTGAGGCTGGTCTGCCACCAGGTACTGGCTGCCCTTTGAGACATGTAAAAAGGCCACAGGGCGGGCGGGGCTGTGGAGATGAGTAGTGTCGAAACAAGAGCCTTTTATGTGATAGGGTGCTGGAGAGATGAAGCTGGTTTTAAGTCATCTTCTTTTCTAAATGACAGCCTAAAGTAGGTTGCCTCTTTGCTCCATCCCTCCCTGCCAGGCTTGTTTCATAAATGGGCTAGCCAATTTCATTCTTTAGAAATGTCAGTCTTGCGGGTGACCCTGCTCTGTCTGCAGGGGGCTTGGGGAGCCAGCAGGAGGTCATATCTGAACCAAGCGCGCATGGAAATCCTCTCAGCCCATTGCATGAGTCCGCATTTCTTTTAAGAGTCCTGAATGCGTCCCTAAAGAGTCAAGTCTAGGACTTATTTCTCAAGGCACTTTAGAACGGCAATGTTTTCGGGATGGGGTTTCAGACCCATAAACAAGCTGGAGGAAAACTTTGTATAAAACAAGTTACAAATAAACAACAAAAGCAACCACCAGAACTCCTCCCAGGATTTGATGAGAACCGTTTTAAGGCACTGTGACGTGGAAGGGACTGCCGGGGATGTGTTCCTCTCCCCACTTCACGGCCAGAACATAATCTCCCTTCTCCTTGACGACGTACGTGACATTGTATTGTTGGTTGCCCACGTGCTTCATGGAGACCTCTTCGCAGGGGGTGGTTGGCCCATGGACACCAATCAGCAACATGTTGGAACCTGGGAGGCAAAGGAAGGTGGTTACTCTGTCAGGATGCATTACGGAAGGCAGAGAAGGGGAGGGGAAATGGGAGCCAAAGGAAATATACCAGCTATTGTCTGCTGAGATTCTATGATGACGCTGGGAACTTGGAGAGGTGGGATAGCATGACAATTACAGAGACTCAGAGCCCAATGGCGTGGGTTCAATCCCTGTCTGCCACCGCCTAGCTGGGTGACCTTGTAGCTGGGTGACCTTGGATGAGGATGACCTTTACCTCTCTTTGCTTTAGCTTGCCCATCTGTAAACAGGACACAACGCTAGCACTTACCCCATGGGCTTGCTGTGAGGTTTACAGAAGTTATATGTGAAGCCCTTAGCTTGTAGGAAGAGTTGTGTAAGTGATTGCTACTCTGACCTCATTTATTCTCATTGGAAACTTAAGGAAGGTGACTTTGTTATTCCCATTGTATGAGTTTTAGAAAAAGATTTAGTGCCTTTCCCAAGATCACATGGCTAAGTTTGGGGAAGGAAGGAAGGAAGAAAAGGAGGGAGGAAGTGAGGGAGGAGGGAAGGGGGTAGAGGAGGGAGAAGTACTGCAGCCAGGTTTCCAGCCCAGATATACCAGATCCTGGAACCCAGGCAACTAACCACTGACACCCAAATAAATACCCAAGTTCAAACTGCAATTAATTGGCAGAAAAGGAGCCAGGTTACTGATTCAGTTTGCCCATCTGTAATGGGGGTAATGCTACCTTTTCTGTCTACCTGGAGAGCATCTGAAAGAATCAAGAGTCAAAAGAGGAAAATCATTAGCAAATATTAAGTGCCGGAGAATGGGGTAATGAACAAGGTTACTTGCAGATGTCTGGGTTGCAAGGGTGGGTGGGCACAGAGGGTGCTCAGCCTATCTCCACCATGACCCTCAAGCAGGACCAGGCTACCTACCAGCTTTGCTGCAGTCCACCAAGAAGGAGCTCTTCTGGCCCACGAAGGCCTTCGAGAGCCCTGCGCCTTTGGAGGTCACCTTGCTGGCGTCTGAGGATGCCTTGGGGATGGCACTATAGCAGGTCTCTGTGGACGACCTGGTCACGGACTCCACCAGAATGGACGAGGTCTCGTTGGCTGAGCCAGGGCTGACCAGACGCTGGCCTAGAAGACGGAAGGGGGGTAGGAGTGAACAGCCCGAGCCAGCAGGTCCTCTCAGCTAGAAGAGGCGAGTGCCCTGGGATAGAAGCTGCAGGAAATCTGCGCACCTCAACAGCGGGATCCTAAAGTTGCCACATTCCCACCTTGTATCCCCAACACCTGATCTAAACATTACTGTCTCCCCATCTCACACACATATGGTTTCCAGACCCCTGGGTCCCACCCCACACAGTGAGGCAAATGAAAAAGTCCTACATGAGCCTGTGGCGCCCTGCACACCCTACCTCTTCCCACGGAGATAAAATACTCTTATGTAAAAACAATGTTATATGTTAGGGAGAACACATAACAAAATAACAAAAATGCTTCTTTCTGCATACGAAAGGATGATTTTTCTATCTGAATCTTCAAATTTTTTTGCAATGAAGCTATATATACTACTCATACAAGAGTAAACCAAGAAGAGGCACGTGGAAGGGATTTGCCATAATATTTATGGTGATTATCTTGGGCCGTGGGCCATGAGGTATTTGGTTTTTTTTGTTTTTTTTGTTTTTGTTTTTTAATTTTATTTATTTGGGCGCCTGGGTGGCTCAGTGGGTTAAAGCCTCTGCTTTCGGCTCAGGTCATGATCTCAGGGTCCTGGGATCGAGGCCCACATTGGGTTCTCTGCTCAGCAGGGAGCCTGACTCCTCCTCTCTTTGCCTGCCTCTCTGTCTACTTGTGATCTCTGTCAAATAAACAAATAAAATCTTTAAAAAAAAAAAAAAAGATTTTATTTATTTGACAGAGAAGAACACAGCTAGAGAGGGAACCCAAGCAGGGGGAGTGAGAGAGGGAGAAGCAGGCTTCCCGCCGAGCAGGGAGCCTGATGTGGGACTCGATCCTGGAGTTTCTGAGCCAAAGGCAGAAGCTTAACAACTGAGCCACCTAGACGTCCCTGTGAGGTAGTTTTGACTGTATTTTTCTCTAGTGCTCTCAAGGAGGTGCATTTTTATACATCTAATAAAAACTTTTGATTATTTTAAAACTGAAGGTTAGAAACAAGGGGATTTTTCAGGTCCTGATCTGAATGAATATGTAAAATTTCAAATATGTAAATATTATTCCTTTTCTTGATAAAAAAAGAAAACATGAGGGCGCCTGGGTGGCTCAGTGGGTTAAAGCCTCTGCCTTCAGCTCAGGTCATGATCTCAGGGTCCTGGGATCGACGCCCACGTCGTCGGGCTCTCTGCTCGGCAGGGAGCCTGCTTCCTCCTTTCTCTCTGCCTGCCTCTCTGCCTACCTGTGATCTCTCTCTGTCAAATAAATAAATAAAATCTTAAAAACAAACAAACAACAACAAAAAAACAAGATTCTTCAATCCTACACTATTTTGTAGGGGGATGATGCCAGCACATATTCACGGGCTTCCAAAGATGTTTATTCCCCTGGCAATGTCTGACCACTTCTTTACATTCAAGAGTCAAAGCAGAGTCAAGGTATCTAAAATTACCCCCCGTTTCTAGTATCAAGTAACTGTGCTGATGATGTGACAAGACATGCTCCACAGGAAGAACCGAACTTTAAAGCTGTTTGGTTGTTACCTGTCACCTTGGCCTTGAAAGGACTGCCCACGATGTGGTTGGGCCCACCATATTTGACGCCAATCAGGTAGTTTCCAGGAGCCATGGGGGTGTACATGACTTTGTACCCTTCTGGGGTTTCCTGGCAATCCATTTTAACTTTGGACGGGCCTTCAATGGTGACAGACAACGTCCCTGGCCCTGCTCGGGTGGTGTTGATGAAAAATTCAGACTGGATACCTGGAAGAAAGGAAGACAGAATGTCGTATTGGTTCGGAGGGATGGGGGTGTGGTTTGGGGAGCTTTCCTAGGGGCAGTGAAGTGGTGGTGGGGAGACACACAGGTTCCCCCCCAGAGGGGTGGCATTGATGGTGGGCAGACCCACCCGTACTAGCTCTGAGCTCTGGCCCAGAGGGCCTCAGGCCCTGGGGGCAGGAACTCCCTTTCCAAGGCAGAGGCAATAGTGTGGCTGACCTTTCGCCCACCAGCACCAACTGCGAGGACACCCTGTTCCCGCCTTTGGGCAGGCGTGGTGGCCGAGGGCAAGAAGCCAGAGTCTTCGCTGTCAGCCTGAAATGCTGTTTCAGCTCTTGGGGGCTCAGCCCTGCTTCCCTGGGGGTGGAGGCTCCATGGGCCTCCCTGACCTTACCTTTCTCCTTCCCAGCATCATCTTCTCCCCCACAGGCTCCTTGCCCCAGTCACCACACTGAAGCCCGGGGCAGTTGCTGGAATCTGCCAGCCCCCCCCCCCCCCCATGAACACCAGCAACAAGAATAGGGCCAGAACAGCACAGCAGCTCCTGCAAACTCAGCCACGCTTCCACTGCTCAGGTTCCAGATCCCTCAGTAAGCATCCTGTTACGTGCCCAGTGACTCCTACTTAGCAAACGACAGAGGCTTAGGGAGGTTCAGGCACTTGTCAGGCAGCGCTGCAAACTAGGAAACTGGTAGGACTGGGGCACGAACAATTCCGTGTGGCTCCGGAGCCTCTTGCCTGGCCCACAGGGCCCTCCTGCACGGACATCCTGCCTTGTAATGAAAGAAAAGCTGGGCCAACCAATGCCCATGGTGCATTCCTACCTGAGCCTAGTGCCCTGCACAAGCCTCCATTCCTTCAGGCCCATTCCCAGTCGGGAGGAGGATGAGATGGTGAGGGAGGGAGGGAGGCCTGCGATAGTGCCCTCTATAGGCCAGCCCTGGCATAGCAGCCTTGGGCAGGGCAGTGCTTCTTCCCAGAGGCCTCTATGCTGCCCCAGCTGGGAACTATTTGGGTTTAATTATAGCTCCTAGGCCAGAGAAAGAATTATTGTTCTGGCTATCAATAAAACAAAGGCACTGCTATCATGCAACCCCCAAACACAACCCAGCAGCTTCTGGAAGCTCCTGAGGCTCCTCCTGTCCCAGGGCCCCCCCGATTATCTCAACCTTGTTTCTAAACCGTGCAACCAAGAGGGAGGCTGTGTTGGCAAGGGGAGGGTGGCTGGCGTACAACAAGAGACGGCATTTCCAGGAAGTAGCTGCAAGGCGACGATAAGGAAAGATATTTTTAAAGTGAAGATGAAAAGACCCAGCTGTAGTGGCGAGAAGCCCAACCCATTTTAACAAGTTGTTCCCTTCTCCAGAAAGATCAAGATCCGTGAATCCTGGCTGTGAGGGCCTGGAGAGGCAGGGGAGATGAGGTGGGAAAAGAGAAGTAAGGAATGACAGGGCAAGAGCTACCCGAACAACCTACGAGCTCCCTTGTTCTTCCCATTTTACAGGAAGGAAGTGGTCAAATCCATTGTGCCAAGTCACACAGCTAAGGAATGGCAAGACTGGGATTTAAACCCAAGATCTGCCCAGTGTGGAGCTAAGGCACTTGCCCGAGAGAAGTGAAGACAAAGAAAATCCATGCACGAGAGCCCCTCTGCCTACTGCCTCCAGCTGGAACACGACACCCCAAACATCTCTGGGCATGGCGGTCTTCCCCCTGCAACCCCGTGTGTGCACAGCTGAGCTCCTGTACAGTTAATGCTTGTCTACCGCAGCCCTACTCCAGCATGAAGGTGGGTGACGGGACTCGGGAGGGACGGAGGAGGCTCTTTTGTTCCACCTCATGAACTCTGGGGCTCTTGGAGCATTTTATCATGGAGACTGCTCTTCTGGTCCGGAGCTTGAAGAACCCCCTGGTCTCACGCCCAAACTCTCAACTCCTCGGCAAGCAGACAGTCCCACCCCAAATTCTCCACATTCCCCTGCTCCAAAACCTGCAAAATGGACCATTTAAAGCTCAAGCCAAGAGATACAGCAAGCCCACCCATAAAAACACAGGGAAGTTTGCTTTATTCCGAAGTTCAGGATGCCAGGCCCTCCGGCGGCCAAGCACGGATACCTTTTCATCCCACGCACACTGCAGCTGTGTAATCTTGGGATGGATATTTGGGAAAGGACTTGGGAGCAGGAGGGCTAGAAAAATAAGACACCTTCCCCTTGACAAGAGCAATATTTACACAGGGTTTGAAACAGGCAAGCTCGTGCCTCTCCCTCCTGGCTGGGAGTCTCCGTGGAAGGCTGGCTCCTTCTCCCAGCGGCAGCCAGCCCTTGCGAAGCACAGCCTGAAACCCAAGCTCCTCAGAAGGCATGCGAACAGCCAAGAGGAAGCACGAGAGGCCCCGAACGCAGCAGGTGTGACCCAGCAGGAGGGGAAGGTGGCTGCTGGCAGCTGCAGGAGACCTCAGTGGCTGCTGTGCGACCCGGACCAAAGTGTGTGTGGCTCCCAGATGCTGGGAGGACCCCACACGACCTTTAGGGTAGGTGGCTTGCCAGGGACCAAATGCCTGCCCTCCTGCCCAGGGACCATTCCAGGCAGCTGGAGAGTAGGGGTTCTGGTTTAGGAGACTTCTCAAAGTGGGCCAGGGGTGCAGTCACTGCTTTTGGGTGAGGCAACCCCTTAGAGAGGTAGCAAAACTCTGGGGTTAAGGGTATGCACCTTGAGGTCATGGACCTGGACTGCTTCCTGGTTCTGCCCCCTCCCAGCTAAGTAAGCTTAGGGAGCAACTCCACCCTTCCGAGCCTCGCTCGCTTCATCTGTGAAATGGGATGGCATAGGGTGAAGTTGTTACCATGCCTCTTATAAAGGGCAAGCTGCTGTCCCACAGTTCAGTGCGGAGCTGGATGGGATGGGCCTTGGGGAGTCCAGAAGCATTTACGCCAGCCCTGTGGATGGATGTGCTGAGGCCATGTGCTCCATGACTGGAGCCCGGGGTGGCATGCCAGTCTGTCAGTGACTCCTGCACCTGGGCAGCCCCCCCCCCCCCAGCCACTTAGGACACTGGCTCCCTAGGGCCGGGCGCCCACTAACTGCTGCCACTCATCTCCTTGCCCAGGCGAGGTGGGTCTGCTCTGTCAGGGTCACCGCATCAGGGGGAGACTGGAGCAAAACGTACACACACAAGGGGCTCGAGCCGGGACCAGGCTGCCTTCCAAAGGCCCAAGGTAACACCCAGTGCAATGTGTCCCAGTGCACCCATGTCTGCAGACATGCCCTGCAGAGAAGTCTGAGTGGACAAGCTCCCGGTAATGGCCCCCTCCTTACTGGTGACCCACCCGAGGCCCGCCTTGAGGCTCGCGGGATGAAAACTAAGCGCAGCCATCACAAGAGGCAGAGATCTGTGTCTTGACACAGAAAGTTCTTTAAGATGCCAAGTGAAAAACATTGTACAACACCACGTGCATCAAGATTATATCTGGAAAATAACAGCCAAACTATGTGTCTATCTTTTTAACAAACCAACCAGCTAAGCGACCGCACGTGAGGGTGACAGATACAGGCAGTCAGAAGGTCTCCCTGAACCACAGGTGGTGTTCCCTCCTGGGTCTCGATGAAAGGTGGGAGAACCAAGGAGACAGAGCCTCTTTCCTTTATACACAGCCCTGCTGCCTCCTTCACAACCAAATGTGCCCCATCCGTGGCAAAGACCAAAGCCGGACTGTAATGACTCCAAAAAGCCCTAGAATTCTTTGCCACCATCTTTTCTTCTCCTCTCTGAGGACCAGAGAGACTAAAAGAGGGAGGTAGACTGGGATAGGTCCTACTGCCGATTCAGGGTTGTTTCTCAGAGCCCAGGACTGCGGAAGGAACGAAGGGCAGGAGACCTCCCAGGAGGCCCGTTACACACACCGGATCCTCTGCAGGCAAAGAAACCCTCAAAGCAAGGACAGGGTGCTGTATGCCCCACAATCAGTGTCCTGGCCCTGAAGTCAAGGCACGTGGCCAAGGAAGACAGGCAACGTGGAGCAGACAGTAATGAGGTGTGGGAACATGGTCATCAAGCCCTTGTTCTGAACTTGTTGGGGATCAAACCACGTGACCCCAAGCAACTTGATCCGGAGATCAAGAGCTCCAATGTATCCAGCATTGCGGCTTCCCTGGGAAGCAGGGGCCGAGGGGACGTTCCCACTGGCTGAGCCCCTGGGGCAGACTCAGTTAAAGATGAGCGGCAGAGGTTGTGGGTTACCTGTGGTGCCCCCCTCAAGCCCGGCACCATAGGCAGACACCAGGGCGGGGTTCCCCGCTTGTCCCGGCTCCCCGACGCGCACTTTGAAGGGGCTTCCAACCACATGGCTCCCGTTGAACTTGACGTCGATCATATGGATGCCGTTCTCGTGGGGGATGAAGCGCACAGCGTACTTGTCTAGGGGAGTGAGCAGAGTATAGGGTCAAGCCCAGTATGAGGACAGCACCGAGTGAGGGGAGGACAAAGGATGGGAGGCCAGCCTGAGATGGTGAATTTTACGTCATTACTAAGACCACAGATCTACCAGAAGCCTGGCACCTGATATGTTATGGGCCTATTTATGTGTCCCTCGTCAACCCTTTGGGAAACACATCCAAATCTCAAATTCTAGGTTTCATCCTCTGAGAGGATGGCATCTGCCTCGGGAGAACACTTTCTTTCTTCTTTCTTTCTTTTTTGAAGATTTTTAAATTTATTTCAGAGAGAGAGAATGAGCAAGCAGGGGGTAGGGCAGAAGGAGACAGAGAAGCAGGCTCCCTGCTGTGCTGGGAGGCCCTTGCAGGGCTTAATCCCAGGACCCTGGGATTGTTACCTGAGGTGAAGGCAGACACTTAACCCACTGAGCCACCCAGGTGCCCAGGGAGAACACTTCCTTTATGTAGTGCTCACTTCTCACAAAGTTTCTCTACTTGGCCCCTTGAAAGGAAAGGAAATGGTTCCAACTGGCATTAATGCTCCTGAATTAAACTGTAAGCTAGCAACTGCCCCCCAGGGCAATGGCCAGGTTTTCCACAGTGTGCAGGTCACAGCACGTGGCAATCTGTCCACTGACCAGCCACCAAGAATATTCATCCATCATCTCTTCCTCCTTGAAGCCCTCCTATCAGGGATGCAGACTGCCTGTTCTCCAGCCTGTCCAGATGGCTACCCTCACTCCGTACACACTATAGGACACATAACAAATGCCTGACAAGGGCAGTGATCATAGGGCCTTTCCTCATGGATCAGGGCCCACATTTGATGTCACTTCCTCCAAGAAGCCCTTCAGGCCTCACCAAAGCAGGAACTACTTTTCTCCCCTGTACCTTCATCATTTCATTCTCGGGTCTCCTCGGCTATTGGTGACCACCTGGGGTCCTCCCCAGGTATTACAGGCTTCCAGGCAGGTCCCCACTCCACTCTGAGCTCCTGTTTGAAAGCAGGCCTCATGTCTTCCTTAGCCTTACCGTCCTGCCAAGTCTCTCACACTTAATAAATGCTCACTGGCAAAATGGCTCATTAAAGTTGACAGACGTCAGAGAATTCCATACGTTGAGGAGCAGGCAGGAAAATCTTACCCTAATAAGCACATTGGAGCCCCAGATTCTTTGAAATTTATGGAAGAACATCAATTAACTTTTCCCTTAGAGAAAGTGAGGTTAAAGAGTACATACTTGTGTCATAAGGTCAACAACATAATATGTTAATATTCTGTTAAACTGGGAGGAAAAAAAATCACAATGAATAGAATATGGATGGAATCTGGAAAATGACAGAAAATAAAGCTGTATTTGTTAAAAAAAGAAAAGAAAGGGGCTCCTGGTGGTTTAGTCAGTTAAGCATCTGCCTTCGACTCAGATCATGATCCCAGGGTCCTGGGATTGAGCCCTGCACTGGGCTCCCGGCTCAGTGGGAGGCCTGCTCCTCCCTCTCCCACTCCCCCTGCTTATGTTCCCTCTCTCGTTGTCAAATAAATAAATAAAATCTTAAAGAAAAAAAGAAAGCAAGAAAAGGAAGTAAAAAAAAAGGAAGGCTATATCCCAAAGTGTCTTCCTGTCCCTGGCAAATGTTTATGCCCTAATTTGTGCCTGGCAACAGCAGCAGAAGGGGATCTGAAGGCTGGCTGGCCTCGGTGTGGCCAATCGGCCATCCGTGGGGGTGCGCGCCTGCAGAAACATTCCTGGGGAGGCACGGATGCCGGCGTCTGCCCTCCTGTTCTGACTCACCTGGCTCCAGCTCAGACACGTGGCACTCTTCCACCGCTCCAGAGGGGCTGTGCACCTTTGCATCGATCTTGCCTTTTGCCCCATTCAACCTTATAGCAAAGGAGGCTGGCTGGTTAACTTTTAATCCCGATTCCTGGGAATTTAATACATTAAACAGGTTATGGCCCTTTGTGTTCCTGTCAGTGTCACCCGCTGACCCGACCTGGGACTCCACAGGACCATTCTGATGCAAAAAGGCCCAGAGTGTTTCTCCACAGAACATCTGACAACAAAAGAGGTGTCTTCATCCGCACTTCTAGCTTTAAATATAAGACAGCAGAGGTACATGCTGGCGTCGTCTAGCACCCCGGTTCAGACTGGAAGAGATGGTTCTAGATCTGGAGACTCAGACATCCTTGCCAACAGAACCATAATTTCTGTATCTCAAACATGACCTGGACAGCCAGAAAACCCAGTGTCTTCCAGGTCAAAAAGGAAGGACCCTCTTTTAAGAGAAGCCTGGCAACTGAGAAACCATGTACTTACCAACATGAACAGTTTTATGTCATTGTTATTTTTTATTTCAAGGGTAGGAATGGAGACAAGAATAAACTCATAAAGGACGATACATGATTAAGAATCAGCAGGACCTGGGGTGACTACCATTTCCTAGCTATGTAAGTAAGTTGTTCATCCTTTGAGTTTCAGTCTCCTCATCTGTAAAATGGGCACAATAACTAAATCTACACCAGAGATAAAAGTGATGCATTCCAAGCGCTAAGCGCATGGCTTGGTCCATACACAGAAAGGCTCACAAAGGTCAGCTTATCGTTAAATATTAATACACGTTTAGAAGTTGTCTGCCCTGCACCCCAGTCCCCACCCTGCCACACAACAGACAGAAGGCTGTCCCTCTTCACTGGTTCACTTTCACCCTCCACACTTTGCCCTGGGAACTACAGCATCTCCCAGGAGGAGGGGATTAGAGATTTAGATGCTTAAGATATTTTAAAATTGACGCCCAGTCCTGAACCCCAAACTTTTTTCTGAACCCCAAACTTTTATAAGTTAACAGTTTTGCAGTAAACTTGATTGGACAGCCCACTCCTCAGATACCTCAATGTGTGATCGAAAGACATGGTGGGAGGGTCTTGTTAAAATGCAGATTCTGATCCAGCACGTCAGAGCCCAGGGGGCAGAGGTGGGGATGGAGGGAGCCTGGAATTCTGGGATTCTAGTAAATTCCCAGGCACTGCTGAGGGGCTCGTCCCAGGACATCTCAGCAGCAAGGCACTAACGCTACACTGCCTAACTGGGAGTCACTAGCCACAGAAGACTGTATTTAAGTCAAATTAAATAAAATTAAAGATTTAGTTCCTTAGTTATGCTAGTGACATTTCAAGGGCTCAATAGCCACATGTGGCCAGTGGCTACCATACTGCAGGGAGCCAATGTGAGACATTTCCATTGTTGCAGAACATTCTACGCCACGGTGCTGCACTAGAGGTTACAGGCTGGGGAGAGAGGACTGCAGGCAAAATTCAGGAATCGTGGATCACCAGATCATCCTCGCCCCACCATCCCCTCCTCCACAAAATGCCAGCCGACTTCAAATTTTCTAAAAAGTCTTAAAAGCAAGACAAAACAATACCTACCTCTCTTTTCCTAATCAGCACCAGATGTTGGTGTGCAGGCCTCCCACAAATCTCCGATAAATAATTTACATATCACTCAACACCAAGTGACCCGGGGAAAAAAACGGGACACAACCCGCTGCACACTTATTCAAATATTTACGACCCAGTGGTGCTGAGAGGAGTCTACAGAAAAGTCTCCTGGAGAAGATTTCTCCAAACCAGGTTTTTTGGGGACAGAACCGTTTACATTACCTGAACCCGCTTGCCGCTAAATCCTCAAGAGGGAGATAAACGCCTCAGAAGATCTGAAAGAAATCTTCGAGATGCATGAAGGCAGCTCTTTGCCCTCAACAAACGCTGGGTTTATCTCCCTCCATAGGTTTTAGTTAAGTTAGCCACAGAGGGATTCTGTTAAGAAGCCTTTAAATGAAACACAAGAAAAACATCTAGGCTGCAGCGACCGGTTCATACCCTTAGGACTCTCCGGGTGAGGCCTCTTCAATCTGCTGATGGTGATTCTGCTTTGGGCTCTGAGTTCCCTCATGTTTCAAACACCCAGCAGTACCAATTCTCCTCAGGGTAAGGTGAGAATCTCAAGTATAATAAGCCAAGTGGGTGGAATTAGAGCTGATGAGATCACCAACCTCAGATACAGGATTTTCAAAAATGGGGGTGGGGGTGGGGCCACTGAGGGCTACTGAGAAATCCCATTAATCAGAAATCACATTTGGAGACTCTGGTGTGATTGTGCAACTGAATTGCTACTCCTGACTTCAGACACCTGATTACTTTCCAGTGTCGGGAGCAAAGACCCAAAGGCCTCCCTAGTGTTCTTACTTTGGCTGTAGCTACAAAGCAACCTTGAATTCCATAGCCTGTTGAAGACAGAAAAGCTGTACTTCCTGCAAGCCACCCCCCCACTCCGGCTGAACTATGTCACCCCTTGCCACAGCGCCAGGGCAGGGACTCGGGGCCACGGTGAAGACCACGGGCTCTGGAGCCACAGAGTCCATCCCTCTGCCTCCCCTGGCTGGTTTCTGGTAGCTGTAACCTCTCTCTACCTCAGTTTTCCCATCTTTAAAAGGGGGTCAGGAGAAACCTACTCACTAGGCTCTTGTAAGGATTTAATGATGTAATACCAAAAAAGTCCTTACGGGGTGCCTTGCACACTTATAAATAAATTATCATTATAAAATCAATTGCAACTGACTTTCTAGAGGGAAAGAAAGCCTGCAGTAGCCGGCAGAACGTCACCGGACTGTTGGTCGGTGTTCTTTCTGTCTGAAAGTCCCCCTTACCCCTTAACCGATTATTAACAGGCCTCCTTTGTTTCTCTTGAATAAACACTTAAGAAACAAACTTGTCCCAAATGTTAAGGTGTTTTGTTGACTGTGGCTCTATTTCTGCTTGCCCCCAGTGTCTCCTGTCCTTAAATGTGGCAGCGCGGGGGGAGGGGGGGTGTGTGTGCCTGACTCTGCCATGGGAGAGGTCTTCTACAGTTGTCAGCATCTGTGGTCACACTGGGCTGGGGCCTTTGGCACTGAAGGGGGGATTGAAGCGGCCTCAAGAGTCCAGGGTTTCACTGGTCGGCCTGTGGCCAATGAGATGGATGCTTCCTTGCGTCTCACCTGAAGGCTCAAAACAGTGAGGCGGCGGGCGTCGTCGGAGGGCGCGATGACCGGCACTAGGTAAGGACTTTCGGGGATGTGCTCATCGTTGAACTTGATAGACACCTCGTAGTTACCTGTGGGGACAGGAAAGTCCCATCAGAGATTCTGGGAAGACAGCTCCAGAGCGGGCCCTGGCTTCCTTCCTAGGACTGAAATGCCTTCCAGGAGCTCTGCCTCTCTGACGGCCATGGCTGGTTGGTTGGCTGAGGGCAGGTCACCTAGCTGAGGTTGAGCCAGTATGATTCCTTTAGTTGGGCAAGGGCCGAGATGACTCTTCTTCTTTTTAAAGTTTTATTTATTTATCTGAGAGACAGAGAACATGCCAGCACGCGCATGACTGGCGAGAGGGGTAGCAGGAGGAGACTCTTCACCAAGCACGGAGCCCAACCCCAGGACCCTGGAATCATGACCTGAGCCGAAGGCAGACACTTAAGTGAGTGGGCCACCCAAGTGTCCCAACAGCTGATTCGTAACCTGGGTGCAAAGGGCCTCCCTAAGGTCCTGTGTATAGAACTCAGGAAACCTAAGTAGAGTTGAATGGGGAAAAAAATTACATCTTTACTTTCACTAATTTCAGGCTGAAATTTAGCATTTCCTTTCTATCAGAAAGATCAATAAGAAATACTCGAAGTACACATCAGAGGTCCTTGTGACTTTGTCGCCAACAAAGATCACGGATATTTTCGTGTCACTTTAGAGTTTTATATATACCTCGACATATCATTTACTCTCACTTCTACTTTGAAATTAAAGTGATTAACAGACCATCACCAAATCCTATGATTTAATGTATTCAGGAAGAATGTGCATACGTTACTGTTACACATTCCCTTGAAGATTCTGATAACTCTGTTTTAATAGAATTGATCTCTTTTATAATCCAATGCACTTTATTTTATATGTTTTAAAATGTTATCCTGAGAACAGACCCTGTAGGCTTTACCAGATACCCAAAAGAGTCCATGGCTCACACAAGGTCAAGAGCTGCTGCTCGAGGGAGCTCAGAGCACTGAGGCCACAAAGCCAGTGCCCAAGGATGGGCAGAGAGGCTGCTCAGTGGGAAGAAGAACGGGGTTGAATGAAAGCATGAAGCAGAGAGGCCACCAGGGAAGTACCAGAGAACCAGCTCTCCTGGCCCGAGGCCCGACTGGGTTTCCTGCCATGGGATTTCTAGGAGGCGCTCCCACACACCCATATAGATAAACTCCTCTTCAACTCGAGCCAGCTTGCAGGCTTCCCTTCCCTACAACCTAAGCATCCCCGAACAAGGAACATGTCCTCAGGTGGCCCGTGATTACATACCAGGCTCCTGGGCGATGTAAGACACACCGCATGATCCATTTTTATGGTCATCAAACGTAATCTCAGCCTTACTGGGGCCCTCAACGGCAATGGACAGGCCACCAGCACCTGCTTCCCGGGTCCAGATGCTGAATTCAGCTGAAGCAAAGAAATACCTGTTTAGCGACCAAGCCCAAGCAGAACCTAAGCAGAGCCCCAAGGAAGAGCATCACCGATGTTTTCAGAGCATCATCCATGAGAATATGAAGTTCACATGAAATCAAGCATCTCTGAACACATCCAAACAAGGCCAAAAAAAAAAAAAAAAAGATGAGAATGCTCAGTTTTGTCCCTACAGATCTTCCTACCAGCAACCACCACTACAATGGGTTTTGTAGAAATCTAGAGTGTTCCACTGAACGTCAGCGCTGTGGAATGCTCTGCAAAGAGCTTCATTAGCCTGCATCCCTCTTAGATGCTCACATGAACAGTTATAGGCTCTGAGGGGGCCCTCGGTAAGCTTGTTTAGCTTTGGGTAAGTGGGCAATTCCCAAACGTGTGCAGCCACAGAAGCCCTGTTTTAAGAATGTCCCCCAATACACCATCAGAATCACACAGTCATTCTCTGGAACAGGGTGAAGAACGCGGGTTGCTCAGCCGGCATGCCAGGCTCCTCTCGTTCTCAAGTCACGAGCCCACCCGCCCGCTCACCTGGGACCCCTGCTTCTCCTCTCTCCAGGCCAGGGCCTCCTGCGCGGACCTTGTGGGCGCCCCCCTCACCCAGCGGCCCCACGGTGAACTGGAAGGGGCTGCCGGTCACGTGCTGGCCGCGGTACTTGACGCTGACTGTGTGAACGCCCATCTCCTGGGGCACAAACCGGACACAGTGCGAGTTCTTCCCCACGGACACGATCTCTGCCTCGGTTACACGGCCAGAGGGGCTGGTGACATGGGCCGACATGTCACTGCTGTCGATTTCTGAAAGAGGGCAGAAGTTTGCAGGGGGTGGAGAGAGCAGGGTCAGGCTGAGGGACCAAGGCAGAGCAGGCCATGCAGGGTAAGCAGCAGAGGGCAAGGCGGGTGCAGCCTGGGGGGATGTGGGGTGCTCAGGCTTTCTCCCATTCAGGCAGGATGCCTACCCTCCATTTCTCCTTCAAACTTGGGTGGTTGTGGCCACCACGGAGACCGCAGGGCCCCTCCAGCCACCCAATGCAGAGAACGTTCTAGGGACAGGGACACTGAGTACTTTTACAGTCTTCTGGGCTGGTGCTAATTCCACACAGCAATTTCAAACCAGGGCCTGGAGCTGATAAGTGACAGCAGGTAAATAGAAACTATTACAAAAACTCAGATGTTTCTAAGCCAAAGGTGACGCGTGCCCACCTATCATGCTTATGGGGGCTCTTTTCCATAGGTCAGTAAGGACAGAAAATTCAAGAACTGTCACCCTGTGCTTTCAAGAAGCCTTGGCATTTCTTTGAGGCAATGAGACAAGATGCATTTAAAGAAAAAGGTGAACCCACGTTGGTCACAACCGCAAAGGGAAACCATGCGTGAGCCAAGCTTCGAGCAAGTCAAATACCAGAGGCCATGCTTTCAGGGAGTAACCCCTCCGGTCACTCCAACACCGGGACGCAGACTGCGTCTGCTGCACCCAAGGCGCTCATGCCATGCCAGTGACCGTGCCCACACTGATGTGGTAGAGACAGGCGTACCACATGCTGGGTGATCACACAATGCCATCACCTAGAGCCACATGAAGCTGCACTCGCCAGCCCTACAACGACCTGGGCTGAGCAGCCATGACTTTGAGCCCTGAGGACAGAGAAAGGAAGGATGGTTGAGGAGAGGGTCCCCACATGTCCTGGTCTAGAGGACATCTGGAAGCTGATGAGCTGTCCTCCGTTCTGAGGACAGAGGCTCATTTAGGTAACAAGGGGGGAAGCGAGTCCCACCCAGAGTTGGCTGGCACCAAGAAGAACCTGATCAGAGCAAAGAGGAGCCAAGAGCCAGAGAGACTTTAGGGAAAGAGTAACTGACCTCAGGAAACAAACAGAGAACTTGCAAAAGGAGGAATGTAAAGCAGATGAAAACACCATCCATGTCAGTAGTGACCCAAGAAATGAAACTCAAAACAGGATACCATATTTTTCCATTGGACTGGTCAAAGTGAGAAGGAAACACGGTGCCCAGGCTTGGTGGGGAAACGGAGAAACAGGCACGGATCCTTTATCACAAGGACGCTCTGCCAAGATGGGGCAGCATTCAAACCACAGCAGCCGTGCCATCCTGCCCTGGGGCAACCATCCCACGTGCAGAGAGCCCAAGCAAATGGCCAACATTATGGAGCACCGGCCATCGGAATCCAGGGATGGAAATGAACGTACATGGGTTGAGACTATGCATCGAAGGACGGTGCATCAGGACATGGAATGGAATCTTGTATAGTTATTAAAACCATAATGCGGAGGGGCGCCTGCATGGCTCACTTGGTTAAGTGTCTGACTCTTGATTCCGGGTCAGGTCATGATTTCAGGGTGCTGAGTTCAAGCCCTGTGTTGGGCTCCACACTCAGTGTGGAGTCTACCTGTCCCTCTCCCTCTGCTCCTCCCCCGTTTGCTTGTTCTCTCTCAAATAAGGGGATAAAATTCTTTTAAAAATAGTGATGTGGAAGTATCGAAAGATACAGTGTGTGAGAGGTGCACGGGTGTGACCCCACGTGTTCAGGAGGCTGGAGGCAATCAGGGTCCAACTCCGTGCCTCACATGTGAACCACAACCTTCCTGGCTGATGGGAGAGAAGATGACACTTCCTTTCCCCGGTTTGGAACACCTGAACTTTTCAAGATCACAGTGCACCAGCTCTTTATATTTAAGTGACTCTGTCTGGGCACAGCAGTAAGGAGGCTTTCCCCTCATTCTCATGTGACCAGAGGTGCAGCCACATAGGAAGAAGCCACTGAGGACTGTGGGAGAGGCAGGGTAAACAGACGTGAGGTATGTTGGAAAAAGGGGGAGACAAGCGGCTCCTTCTCCAGATCATAACCCAAGCCCCTCACACCTGCACTCACCATGACAGCTATTTATTTATATAGTTAATTTATTTGAGAGAAAGAGAGGGAGAGAGGGTGCACAAGCAGGCAAAGGGGCAGAGGGAAAGGGAGAAGCAGACTTCCCACAGAGCAGGAAGCGCTATGTGGGACTCAATCCCAGGACCCTGAGATCATGACCTGAGCCACAGGCGGATGCTTAACCGACTGAGCCACCCAGGTGCCCCAGGGACAGCTCCTTACAGAGGGGACCTGGGCCATATTCAGAGACTGAAGTGTCCATTTACACCACTCACAGCCAAAAGGCTGGATGTGACCTGTCACCCAGTCTCCATTCTCACTGTAGCGATGGAAGAGAGGAAGCGAATGTTAGAAGGGTGCCACTGGGCTGATGCCTGAAATCCTTCCAAATCCTGGCATCGACAGGGCCGGTTCTCTCACTCTCACGACTCTATTCAACAGACAGGAAATTCCAATCTAAACGCTTATCATAAGGTCTTTCTCTGATGTGACACAATATAGAAATTTCATTTGGAAGAAGAAAAAGGTACCAGGTAAACATTTTTTTCTTGAATGGGACTCGGTGAAAATATTACAAAAAATACAAATAAATACATTGCTTACTTACTTACAAATAGTTTCCCAGAGAGCACTTAGTATGTCCTAGGCCATTCCCAGACATGATTTCCAGGGGTGCTCCCTGCCCCGACCTCTACGCTCCTCATGCTCACCTGGGATTTTCAGGTTCAGGTCACAGATGCTCCCGACAGTGGCCACAGACGGGGCCCGACTGGTCCGGGTGATGCTCTCCTTCACTCTCCCCTCCCCGCTGATCTTCACGGTAAATGGGCTCCCTGCAAGAACCGAAAAGGCCCTTGTGAGCAGCCTGGAGGCTGAGGCACAGTACTAACAGAAAACCCAAGCGTCACATGGGGAGGGCGGAGGGGCCAGACGCACCAGGTACGTGTTCATCAGCGAACTTGGTGGAGACAATGTAAACGCCAGGCACAGTGGGGAAGTAGGAGACCTTGCAAGTGCCATCTTCCAGGTCCTCTGTCTGGATGTCCACTTTGCTGGGACCTTCCACTGCCAAGGATATGCCACCATAACCTGCAACACGGTAGCCCGGGCCTGATGGCGCCACAACTCATTGGGGAGGGAAAGCTCGACGCATGCAGACGGAATGGGAATTCAAATTGTTATTTCCAGATGGCAGAAAGAAAGGGCAGGCAGCCCTGATTGGAGAGCCCCAGGCAGAGGAGCAAGTGAAAGGCTCTGAGAAATCTTGTAGCAAAGAAAACCTGCTAAGCTTGGCTTTGACCACAGAACTCTTCTCTCAAGGATATCTATTAATATCCCACCAGTACCTGTCCTACAGAACCCGCTGTGGAAGATACTCTGGCCAAATGCTTCTAAGAATAGCATGTATTAATCTCCAGCTACAGGTCTGAGAATGTGAATTTTCAAACTGGCCCCCCAGGTGCCTCCAAAGTCTATCCAGGCAACCACGAAGGGAGCAGATCCAAAGGTTTAACAACTTCAAGGATCAACAAGGAGCATCTGCCCACCAGAATCAGAAATTCTCTAGCTCTCTGCCCTGGGCCTGTGACTTTGTCTGAAGGCCACCAATGTGGCCACGACTCAAGAAGGCAGACGATGAAGATATGGGCACAGGGCATAGTGTGAAGAGGCCCGATCCAATTCAAACTGTTTTAAAGAGGAAACAGGAAGAGATTCCACATTTCCATGAAAGCACAGCTCAGCTCACATGATCTTGGCTTGGGATGAGCCCCAGAGGTCCTGGAAAGTGGCAGATGATGGCAGGAGTACCCTTCATGATAGAGATCTGCGTCTTGTTTTGGCTTTGGATTTCAAATGCCAGGACCAGACAGGCTGTTCACTCCTGCAAAGTCTCAGTTTCTTCATCTAGAAATGCAGATAATGCCTACTTCCCGGGGGGTCATGGGGCCTAAATGCTGATGCAGGTACAAGGACCTACAGCTTGAAGAATGCTCAGAGAGAAATGGGAGGTGGTAGGATGAAAAGACAAAGCAGCCTGAGCAAAAAGAAGACCATTCCCGTGAGCCTTTCCCCAGGAGCGTCTCCACACACCTGCATCCCTTGTGTCCACGATGAATTCAGACATCTCGAAAGTCCGGCCCTCTGAGAGGCCACGGCCATAGACTTTGGCTCTGCGTGCGTCACCGATCTCAGACTGGACCACCATGATGGACACGGGGCTGTTGGCCACATGGTTGCCGTTCTTCTTGATGCTGACCAGGTGTTCGCCCACCTCCCGGGGAATGAAGGAGATGCCTGCACCGGAGCACAGACGGGGTTGGTAAGGTTGGGAGACAGGATGAGAGGGGAAGCGGGAGGGAGAGGAATGGAAATAGGACTTCCTTGCTGACTTTCCAGAAGCCCAGAGGGCCCAAGAGGGTGGTCAACAGCTCAGTGCGGAAATACACTCGGACTCTTACCATGTGCGACCCAGAAGGTGGATCACTTCGTTCTCTTGGGTCCCCAGGACAGGACTGGAGGAAGGCCCATCACTCCTGCCCCGCACCCCCATCCCAGCCCCGGCCAGGAGGGCAGCCTGGGCTCACCGATGTGGTTGTTGGGCAGCCTCTTGAGGAGACAGGGCTCGTCGCGGCCAGATGGGGCCTTAATGCTGGCCGTCAGGGTGCTCAGGTCCGTCTCGCTGATGTCGAGCAGGAAGTCGGCGGCAGAGCCTAGCTTCACCTGAGAGCGCCGTCTGCTGTCGTCTGGGAAACAGCCCCCCCCAACACGCAGCTCCTGTTACGTGTGCTCTCCCCTGCTCTCTGGAGCCCTCAGTCCAGAGGCGCCATTTACAGACGAGCACGGAGAATGAGTCGGGACGATGAGCAGACCTAACCAACCGTGAGCGCTGGCTGATGCTGTCTGGGAACTGGTAGCAGACTCGAGTCTTCGCAGACCACTCTTTAGAGGAGTCTTAGCCAACGGGAGGCACGTGTCACCTGCTTGCCCTGGGCATTCCTCATGCTCGACACGGGACTGCCAACTGCCTCCCAGACAGGTCTGAATACCACAGGGACAAGAACCTCGCTTTTCCTGTCTCCTTTGTAACCTTCTGACAGCATGATATGAACACAGTGAGCACCAGAGACATTGGGAGTATGGGCTTTGAATCAGATAGCCTGGATCTGAGTCCCCGATTACCCATGTATGAATTTGGCTAAGTCACTATCTTGCCCGGTGTCAGTTTTTCCACCCATAAAATGGAAAGGAAATCTATCTAGTAGTGATGCTGAAAGGTATCTTTGAGTTCAGGTATTTACGTAATTCATGTGGTATCTGAATGCCTCTGAGGGCCTTGGCTGTGGCGATCAGACTGGCACCAAACAAGGGCCTTCTGAAGGGTACTGCTTGCTTTCCCTTGGGTTCCCAGCTACTGGATGGACTGGGCCAGCCCAAAGTTGACTTTGCACCCCAATTCCTCCCCTAGTATCTGTGTGAAACCTATACTTAGATGCCTAGCCTGCTGCTGCTGGTCTGATGGGGAGACGGGCTGTTGGGCCAGTCATACCTCCCCATGGAGGTCCCTTACCCCCAAACAATCCAGGTAACCCCACCTGTGATCTTGGCTGTGAAGGGGCTGCCAGGGATGTGCTTGTCGTTGTACTTGACCAGAATGCTGTAGTCGCCGGGCAGCGTGGGCAGATAGGTCACCGTGCACGTCCCATCTTTGTTGTCGATGCAGCTGATTTCGGCCTTGGAGGGTCCTTCGATAGCCAAGTCTAGGCCACCTGCAGATGGGAGGAAGGAGAGAGGGCCTTTAGAGTTTCCTTGTTTGAATAGAGATCATACCTCATCCAGGGTGGTCCCAATGCCAGGACCAACAGACTAATACATGCCACATGAGCCACCAAAGGGAAGGGCAGGGCAGAGCAAAGCAAGTCCACCAGCTGAATTCTTCACTACAGGTGACCCTGAAGTTCTCTCTATTCTTTGGGATACATGGGACGTGAAAGGGAGGGCACCCAGCCCACCAATCACAGATCTAGGGGAGTCACACACAGCCTGTTCCTGCTGGCAGGGCAGCGGGCGCCATCGTGAAAATCCAGTAAGAACCACAAATTTAGGGGCACCTGACCGGCTCAGTCAGTAGAGTGTGCGACTCTCGATCCTGAGGTTGTGAGTTTGAGTCCTGCATTGGGTATGATTACTTAAAAAAAAAAAAATCTTAAAAAAAAAGGGGGGGGTGCCTGGGTGGCTCAGTTGGTTAAGCAACTGCCTTCGGCTCAGGTCATGATCCCGGAGACCCGGGATCAAGTCCCATATTGGGCTCTCTGCTCGGCAGGAGGCCTGCTTTTCCCTCTCTCACTCCCCCTGCTTGTGTTCCCTCTCTGGCTGTGTTTCTCTCTGTCGAATAAAATCTTTAAAAAAAAAAAAGATCACAAACTTCGAAGTCTCTATGGCAATAAGGAGCATAGGCATAGAGTTTTATCTGGAATAGGCAATAACTCATTTGGTCTTCTAGATATATGCACACGTGCAAAAAAGAGCAGAAGCAAAAACATCATCTACGAAAAAACATGTTTACATTTCAGGCAAGTCACATAAAATATCTCATAGCATCAAACTGATTTTGATCAGAACACAAAGGACTTCAAAAGTTCTGCTCTGGGGGAAGACAGAGCAGCTCTGCAGAAGAGATTTATGAGACAAGAAGACAGACTCATCCACTCGGCAGTCTAATTTTTAGAAGCTGCCCTAGAACTGTGTCTACTCAGCTCTCCAAGCAGACGGCCAGAAGCACAAAACCCACATAAACCACACGGTACCTTCTCCTGCATCTTCAGTGACGATGGTGAAGGTGGCGGTTTTGTTGGCCACTCCATAAACCAGGCCTGGACCATATGCAGAAATGCTCCCGCTGTTCGGGTAGTTCACATAGAACTGGAGTGGGCTTTCTGGGTTGGCAAAGAACACAAGATCAAGGGGGACTCATTGAGGGGAGCATGCATCCCTTGGACACCCAGTGTCCTAACATTCCCCTAAAAGCAGGCAAGGGCAGTGTCTCCTATGCAGAGGCAGAAATCGAAAGAGGACTCCAGGAGAGCTGACCATGCTTGGGTACCCAAGGGGTCTACTTGCAGTGCACAAGAAAAACAATCCCAAGCTTGACCAATAGGGAGGAAACAGCTGACCACGTGGAGAAATGACTCACTACTGGACAGAACACAAATGGAGAGGTCTTTTGGGAAGGCCATTTGCTGCACTTTTCAAAACGTGAGGCCCTAAGAGGCCCCTAGTAATCTATCCCACACCCCACTCCCAGCTCTGTGCAAGGACTTCCATTTCCACAGTGCTCAGATCCAAATTAGCAAAAGACTCCACTGTCCAACAATAGGGGGCCAGTTAACTAAACATTGGTCTTCTGGCAGGTCGTTAAAAATAATGAGGTAGGGCGCCTGGGTGGCTCAGTGGGTTAAAGCCTCTGCCTTCGGCTCAGGTCATGATCTCAGGGTCCTGGGATCGAGGCCCGCATCGGGCTCTCTGCTCAGCAGGGAGCCTGCTTGCCCCTCTTTCTCTGCCTGCCTCTCTGCCTACTTGTGATCTCTCTCTGTCAAATAAATAAATAAAATCTTTAAAAAAAATAATGAGGGAAGGGTAGCCTGGGGAGCTCAGTCAGTTAAAGCATCTGATTCTTGATTTCAGCTCAGGGCATGATCTCTGGGTTGGGAGACTGAGTCCTGTGTCTGGCTCGCCATTGAGCGTGGAGCCTGTCTGACATTCTCTCTCTCCCTCTGCCCCTTCCCACCCTGCTTATATGCATATAGGCACACAAGCTCTCTCTCTCAAAAAAAAAAAAAGAGGGTGATCTGTGTGTATTAAGGGGTTATTCATAATGTGTCACATTAAAAAGAGAAAAAGACAAATTGCTATATAATATTAATACCACTATTTCATTTCTTTGAAAAAAAAAAGAGCAAAATTATATGTATGTTTTTTATAGGCACAGAGAGAAACATTTGAAGACACATACCTCAGCAGTAGAAGTAAAAGGGAAAGAGAAAGACATTTTTTTACTTTCTCTGTATCTGCATCTTCAGAATATTTAGATAAAAGCAGGTAACACATTTTCCCTTTAAATAAGTATTATGCACACATATATGTATAAACTACAGAAAATACCAAACAGGAAGCAGTATCTGCAACTTCTCTCACAAAAGCCTAATCGCTCCAGTATTTAATGTGCTCTCAGAAACTGATATGACAAAGGCCAATAACCCAACAGAAAAATGTGGCCAAGGAAACAAGCACTCAGTACCCAGAGAAAGAAATACAAATAGTACTTAAACATATAGAAAGTTAAAAAAAAAAACCGTATAGAAAGTTGCTCAGTCTCATTCACAAGAGAAGTATCAACAAAGAAACACTGTTTTTTTTTAAAGGTCTTGCAAAGATCCAAAACCTGGTAGAAAAGCAGGTGCTTGCCTACCTTGCTGGTGGGCATGTGAATTAGGGGAGCCCCACTGAACGGCAATTTGACAACATCTGTCACAATGACAGCTGTGTGTACCTGTGGTCACAATACCTGTCCTGGGAACATGGACTCTCACAGCTGTACCTTCGCCAGTGTGAGATGATGGCTATGAAGGCTATTCACTGCAGCCTGACTAATGACAGCAAAAGACAGGGGAGATCCTAAGGGTCCTCCAGTGGGTGAAATGGGGGAATATACCATGGTGACCCAAACAGTGCGACACCACGAACACACTCTGTCCTTCATACACCGTCAGACGGAAAAGGACAAGCTCAGAACGAGGTGCAGATTAGGCTACTATTAATGTATGAATGGGAAGGGGCTTAAGAATCTGTATTTCCCATTTGTTTGTAGAGAATCTGTATTTCCCATTTGTTTGTAGAGAACGAGGTACAGATTAGGCTACTATTAATGTATGAATGGGAAAGGGCTTAAGAATCTGTATTTCCCATTTGTCTGTAGAGTCTTAAAAATATTCTGAAGTCTAATGTAAAAAGCTAACAGCAGTCAAGTTCAAGGACAGACCAGGTGGGTGATACGGGCAGGAAGGGAACCTTTCCCCGTTTGGTTATTTAAACATGTAGATATGTTGCCTACTCAATATATTAAATTAAAAAACAACTATTCGAATATTAAAAGAAACAAAAAAACCAAGAACAAGAACAACACTGTGCTGGCTGATGGGACATGAAATCTGAGCTGAATTTCCTTGACAAGGGCAGTGTGAACATAAGGCAGCTTGTCCTCTCCTCCCACCCCAAAACCCCACACCACACAGGGCTCTGCAGGCCAGGCTGGAAAGTCCCTCAATGCGCCTCACATTCTTCTCCCAGCACACCCTCTGGCCACGCTTGGCATAGTGACAAAGACAAACAATCATGGACCTAAGGGCCAGAACTGTGACCCGGGAGGCTAGGCTGCATCGTCCCTTCTGGAAAGTAGCTGGATGTGCTGGGGTCACTGTTTGGTTTCACAGGGACCCCACACTGCATTCCTCATCCTGGCACCGAGAACTATTTCCCACATGGCAGCTGACGGCACGTCTGTGCAAACCTCCCAGATGCGAAGGCCCGAGTGGCGCCGTCCTGCGGGGTGTGCTGCCCCAGATGTGGGGCCTGACTCACCAGGGATGTGGCTGCCCATATACTTAATGTGCATCTCATGCAGCCCGACTTCCGTGGGGGCATATCTGACCGTGACCGTGCCATCCTTGTTGTCCACAATCTCAGGTGTGGCCGTCTTCCCGGAAGGCATGTGGACCTCTCCTGTGGGGATACACGGAGACAGGGCAGTGAGCCCCCAGGGACTCCCCCTGGAGAAGCTGAGTGCAAAGGCGTAGGCAGGTGGCCTTCAGATCCAAGGGCACTCCCTGCTGTCTAAAGCATCCAAGACCCACAACAGGAAAAGAGAGACATGTCTGCCTTTATTTTGTTCCCTTTTTGTTCTATAAAATGCAGCAGGCAAACTCAAGTAAAGAGGGTTCTACTTTTGTACTGACAAGTGAGCAGCTCAAACTAGACTAGAAAAGACCAGGAGGCCAGCAGCATTAGCAGAGAGGCAGCTGAAAGAGAAATGGGCATTACAAGGAGGCTGGGAGAAAAAGGAACTCTTGTACAAGAGACTTCAGTAGAAATGTCGTCTCTGGGAAAAAGGTGGGACAGGAGCCTGACACTCAAGAGCTATCCAAATACAGCAGTTCCTAACCTGGAGAGAATGCCCGGCCTTCTCTAGGATGTAACACAAGTCTTAAAGGGAGTACCCCTTTCAGACACACACATATATACAGTGAATGTTCTGCAACCTCAAGGACTCATGGATCAATCCCTACAGCTAGAACCAGGGATGCTGCGTTCAGGATGCCAGGTGTCAGGACAGGTGTGACCACCTCCGGGGTACCGTTATGGAAAGCTAGTGCAATCCAGGGACAATAAGGTGACTTGCATGACCATGCTTACCGGTGATTTCCCCTTTCCTGACCGCAAACGGAATGACCAAGTCGAAAGGCTTAAACCCCAGGCCGTTCATGTCACTCACGGGGACATATGCCTCTTCGGTCACCTGAAAACAGAAGTAGTCGTCACTGTGTAAAGTGGACCACCGTATGGGCAGACGAAGCAACAGAGGGCAGGGCAGCTGGGAATCCTGCAAGCTAGTGCAGCTGGGATTTGGGGATGTGGCTGCTGTCCACGCAGGGCAGTCTCTAACTGACTCCAGGGCCAGAACACAGCCTGGAGGATTGGAGAAGTCATGCTGATGAATTGCTAACTATGGCTAGGCACTTTGCTTGTAGAATTCCCAGCAGTGCTCATGGAAAAGTGGAAAAGTGAGAGAGAGAGCAATGTCTGTGAGTCCCAAGAGGCTCCACCTGGAAAGGTTTAGTTGCTTGTGGCCTGGAAAAGAAGGTGCATTTTAAGTGGCAGAGAGTAGCAGCGGGTGGCTCTCCCCCTGAACAGAAACCAAGTGTGCAAGGGGCGGCTGTGCGAGTCAGCAGGATGGCTGCGGACAGTCCGTGTTTCTCCGAACCACAGAGACAAATGACAGTGAGCGTGATCATAGACATGATGGCTGGAGATTCGTGGAGCGCACACGATGACATGGGTGGGTCTCATTACAGAGGAAGCGGGGATCATTGTGACGGACTGATCAGTGGGGGGCAAACCAATGACCAGGACACCCGGAGGGCTTAAGCAATCCCCAGAAGCAGGCTGTAGCTTTTCTGAAATGAAGGCTGAGTAAACACAGAAATGCCAAAAGGGGGAGAAAAAAAAAAGGTATACCCAGGGCCTGAATCCGGGGGGACATGCATTTACCGGAGCCTCCTCCACAGCCTCGACTTCCCCATCCGTGGCCTGGTCGGTGGCAAATGGAGATTAGTTGGGCATCATGTGGAAGGAATGCTGCTACTTTAGTAGGTCCTACAACCTGAGGGCTGCTTCCTCCCCAATGGTTCCGTCTCGAACAGCAGGGAGCACTCGCTCTAGTGGGAGCCTACAACCTTCCTCCCCGTGTGGTGAGCAAGCTGGCATCCTTCCTTCAAATGTCAAATCCACATGCCCGGAACCCACAACCCCATTACTAGGAAGTGGATCTAGAGAAATGCTAGCCGGAGAGTCTGCAACGGAGTGGTACGTGCAGGGCTGCTGTGGTTATGAGCACTCGGAGGTACCTAAAACGTCCACTTGCCAGGGAGCCTGCTTTTGGCAAACCTGTACACTGGAAAAAGCTATGCGTCTGAATGAGTGGGGCGGGTACCAATGGCATTCGGGGGGACTGAGACGAGCTGTAAAGCACTGGGTAGGAGATGATCCCGTGCACAAAGGTGGTGGGTTTGTTGTACCAGTGGGGAAAAAGGACACCAGTCCCTTCTGTAGCACCGAACTGGGGAAGTGGTCTCCTGGTATCTGATAAGCATCTACGGTATTCATGCTTTAAAAGTCTTTATAAATTCATTTTTTAAAAACCACAGACTTCATGCTCCTGATCCACCTGACCTGATAAGGGAGGGATTCCCCTCTTGTATCATCATCAACAGCAAGAATTGGAAGGCCCTCCCCACGTGGAGGAAGGCCAACATGCCTGCTTTACTCCTCTTTGTGTATTTTGGCATCTGCAGAAAGGGGGCTTCACCTAGAAAGGCAGCTTTGTGAGCTTCACCGTTTGGAACAGCCCTAACCCTGCTTCCTAGGGCTCTCTCTCTCTCGGTGGAGCTATGCAGGGACTAACTTATGGGAACGCCTTTGGTCCAGGACTTCTCAATGAGGATGAGATGAGCAGATACACTGCTAGACCCGTGGCTGTGTTATCTATTTAATGCGATTTAACTGGACCAGCCTGCTGGGGCTCCTTGAGACAAGAGCTCTGAAGGCAGTACTGGGTGCTCATGTCCTTCTGGGACACAGGTCTGTAGAGGGAGGCAGGGTATCCACACGCAGACAAAGTCCATCTAGGTAAGGCTAGAGAGAGCTTGGAATGGGAGAATAAAGACCCAAACCAGGTACTATGGGTGACCTTCCAGCTGAGGGGACATTTATTCCCAGTGAGTCTGGTGGCCCCCAGTTTAGGTCCCTGAATCAGCAGCTAAAATGGCCCTTGATATTTGCACACTGACGTTCTCATTCGTCCTAACCCGTCCTCAGCTAGCTGTACCTGCAAGGAGGCAACCCCTGCCCAGGGGCTGCTCTCCCACACTGCCCTATTCCAATCAACCCAATAAAACCTGCTACAGACTAAAACAGATTCTTAAAATTACAGCTGGGACAAAAATAAGGTAAATCAGAACGACAGAAACTCTCCAGCTGCGTTTCTTTCTGCCAGGAAGGAGAAAAACACTCCCAGATGAATAGTGTCAAACTTGATAGGTGCTTGAGACAAAAAAAGAGCCTCTAGATCTCTGGCAGAATGTTTACAGATAAACAAACATCTATGGAAAGGGAACAAAAGCTACAACAAATGACAGCCTAGAAGGGAGGCACAGCAGGGGCTTCTGTTTCGAACGGAGTCCCTTCTCTGTTGTTGCATAAAGTGAAATCATTAGAAGGGGCTTCACAGGCTGTGCATGGAGCTAGGTCACTGAGGCCTAAGAACTTTGTGGTCAAGCTGCTGCCACAGCATCACGTGGCTGGTGCCGTGGCATCAAAGGACACCGTGTAAGGGGTGCTCAGTGGCTGCCACAGCGACCTTGAGTCTGAGCCTCGTTTCTACACTTCACCTGCAAAAGGGCCCATGATGCTTGGTTTTGAGGGTCAAATGAGGTTTCTAATCTTGTCCTGACTGAAGAACCATCATAACCAGAGGAGGGTCCAAGAGTGACTTGTTAAAAACTAAGGAGCCTCACTGTTCTGACCCAAAGTGGAGTCCCTTTCTTCTAGGTGCTCCTATTTCCTAGGCCCATGCAAAATCTGAATCTTTCCTGAACAAAACTGGAGGCACTTTGTATCCTGGGATATGGGTCAAATCTCGAGACATAACAGCATCAGGAACCTCTCTCCTCCAGGTGGTGAAGATGAGGGAGGAAAGAGGAAGAGCCAGCAGCATAAAAAAATTGTGATGTCTTACTTATACACATTTTTTTTTGGTCCAAGTGTACCTTTCTGAACTGGGATTTGGCCAGGACATTGCCTAAGACCCATAGTCTGTTGGATACCTTACAAACTTAATAGCCAAAAGCCTCTGGATTTCCAAAGATTACTCTAGGACTCAACAAGGTCATGACTACTTAAGAAAAAATTTTTAAAGGAAAAAAAAAAAGTGGAAGGCAGGCAATGTTCTAGCCAGGATTTAACAGATGGCAGCTGTTACTGGTTCTGTCAGACAAGAGCACTCTAGGGAAGGGATTTTCCTTACCATGACAGTGAAGGGGCTGTTGGGAATATCGACGCCACCGAAGCGCACGTAGATGACATAGGTGCCCGGCTTGGCGGCCGTGTAGAAGATGTCGTAGGTGCCATCCTCATTCTCAATGACGTCGGCCTCAGCCTCGGTGCCGTCGGGAGTCAGAACCGTGCAGGTCACCTTCCCTTTCCCAGCGGTCTTGGCGTCCACCACAAAGCCCACTTCCTCGCCGGTTTTCACAGTGGAGGCAATTCCAGGACCTGGAGAAGGGTTCAGGAGAAGAGAAACTCCAGCCACGGACAACCGCCCTGGAGGCCCCAGAACAAAGCCCACGCTGGTGCCAGTCTGCGTCTGCCCATGCCAGACCTTCAATGGCCACCACACACAGGGCGGTCCCGGAGTGCCCCAGGGGAAGTGCTGCTCCCAGGAGCGCTCCACTACTTAGGAAACAAGCTGGGAGTGTCAACTGCAAATCGGACCCAGCTTGGCAGCATTCAAGGGTCTGAGGATGATGGTCAACTCCCCAAGCAAACATACGACGGGCATTTCCTCGAGGGCCAGGTACACACAACAGGGAACCAAGCATGTCGAGCTGTTCATTATGAACAGGCAGACGCTTGCAGGCCGGCACCACAAATGACAGCTCGATGTGCTGTGGGAACACTCCGTTACAGAAAAAACGATCAGCTGTGCTTTGGAAAGTATCCTATAGCACATCCTTACAAAGTTCTGGGAATTTCTATCCAAGCGTTGCCACACTGACGGAGGACTTTTTGAGAAAAGGGGAATGGCTGAATTCTGAAGGACAGGTACTGTTGGCTAGAGGAGACCTATCACCTCTGTCCCCGAATCATGACCAGTCTCTCTCTGACAGGAGGTACCCTTTACACAGGTTCCACAAATGAGGGATTGCAGATGAGTGAACCAAAAGGCAAGGTGGCAAAAAGCAAAATGTGCAGAAGCAACAGGGAGTGCTAAAAGCACATTGTTCAGAGCAGTAGTAGAAGGGAGCCTGGGGCCAGTCTGTGGAAGGCCCTGACGGACACACAGAGAACTGCAACCTCCGGGAGTTCCTTGGGTTAACCAGCATCCTGCTCAGGATTCTGCCCCAACAAGGGAGGGAACAGAGCCTGGAGAGCAAGGAGTAAGTCCCCACCCTGTATTATCATGCCTGCAGATCAGTAAAAACAATCTAATTGTCCCTGGCAATAACAGACCTAGAAGTGGTGGACTGGATTGGCCAGAGGTTCAAAATTCCTGATGTTTGAGCCCCTAATCACCAAGCAAGTTTACAACTTGCTCTAAAAGCCCAAAGTTTTTCCTCCATTCAGAACAAGCTATGAAGGAAACAGAACACATCCAGGGCGGACATGCATTTAATTTAAAGAGAAGCAAATCTGTTTCATTTCAGAGATGGGGATTCATGTTTTGGAATCTGCTGGAAGAGCGTCAGAATAACAAGAGCTGTTCTTAGAAATGGAAGGGCCTGTTACGGTCTTAGTCATGTCTCAGAAACTGAAGAAAGTGTAATGTTCAAATATTTCTGGAGATATTCTGAGAGACGTAGGCACAGTCTCGAGTGCTAAGGAAAACCCTAGATCCTCGAATGCGTTTCCCTAATGCTGACCTGAAATGCTCTCGAATAATTCTTGAATAATTATACCATCTACTCATGAAAGGAAAGGCATGTATTTGCAGCTTTTCATGGGACCTACCACCACAGCTGAGATCTCAACAAAGGCGCCCACCTCAAAAGGAACAAAACAGCTTCCATGTGCCTGGCACCATGCTCATTTTCCCGCCTGACCTCATCTAATCTTTGCAGTAACCCTGTCAAACAGTTTCTGATGCTGAGAAGAGTTTCTTGGATTCAAATGTTCTCAGAAAGATCTTCCATCTAAGTCTGACAGAAGCTCAGAGTGGGTAAACAACTTGTTCTAATCACACAGCCACTGAGCGGCAGAGAAGGGCTAGCCCCTCGCTTTCTGACTCCAAAGCCCACACTCACCCGTGGCCAGGCACTTGCTGGCATCTCCCGTCTGTGTGGCCCGGATGCGGTAGGGAGACAATGGGATGTCATCCCCTCCGTAGGTGACTCCAATCATATAGCGTCCGGTCTTGTCAGGGATGTAGGTGACGGCATACGTGCCATCTTCATTGTCGTGGACAATGGCTCTTTTGGGTTTTCCCTCTTGGTCCTGTGAAATCACAGAGAAATGCGATTCAGGGTATTGTCATCAAGATGTAGAGACCACTTATGGGAAACCAAGACAATTTTTTTTATTAACTGGGGCCTCTATTCCAGAGAAGACAGAATTAATGGCTTAACACAATCTTAACTATAATCCTTCTTGGAGGCAGGTAGGGAGGAAAAAGAGTCACACCATATGGGCATGGTCAATTTTTAGGAATTTTACAACCAAGTGAACAAGAACTGATTCAGTTCTGAATCCACTTAAATGTAGGCAGACAAGGGGGCTTTCCTGCTCCTGCATCAGCACATCCACTCTCCCTCTTCCCTTTAGTGACAGGCTCCCAGTTCTGGGCTGGATGCACCGCTCCCACTTGTTAGCCAACTGTGCCACTAGGTATGGCTTGGGATTTCTGACAAAGTTCCAATAAATGAGAGGGCGGTGGAAGTCACACAGAGCTTCTAGAGACTGCTGATTGAGTTGAAGGTCCTCTTTCCCCCTCTGCCTTTCCTCCTCCTTGTGTCCTGCCATGTGCATCAGCTCATCGTCCACGAGGAGACCTCAGCACAGAAGCCACACGTTAGGACATGGTAGGACCAAAGAGCAGGGAAATAGAGCTGGCTCCAGGTGGCTTGCCTTTGAGCTTCCTTCACCAGAGGGAATAACCCCATGTGTTGGAGCCAGTCTTATTTGTGGGGTTATTGTGATATGCAGCATAACCTAGTCTTAACTAATCTGATGAGTAATTTAAGACATTTTAAAACAAAAGCAGAGGAACAGAGAGAACAGAGATCAAAGTATATGAGATTCATCCAAGCGTGGTACTTGGAGCTACACCTTCAGACTTCTCACTAAGGCAAGCATGTCTGTTCTCTTGCATAATTACTGATTCTCTGGTAGGAGACGAAATCCATCAGATACTACATCAGGCCAGGAATTGGTTATTAAACTCTTGTTCTTATCTTTGGCTAGGAAGTTAGGTCTTCATTAACTGAGTTTGATTCCAGAAAATAACTCAAAGTTACCGTGATGTGAACAGCAAGCAGGCCTTCCCCAGCATCTCTAGCATCAATCGCAAACTCCACGGGCAGACTGGCAGGCACACCATAGGAACTGAGGCCAGGGCCACTGGCAGTCACTTTGCTGGCATCATATGTGGGAAGGACCTTGACCTTGAAGGGACTTGAAAGACACATACACATCCCCGGTCAGTGTCGATACCATCAACCCAGCTACATTTGATCTCCCTTACACAAAGAGACTGGGCTCGACAGGGGAATTTCTATAAAAGATAAGACAGTGGGTGCCTTACATACCTTAAATCCAGCAGAAATTTACAACCATGTAACCATCATAAGCTTTCCCTGAGTGCATTCCATGGGATACACACTAATCTCCAACTTGGTTTAGGAGATACAGTTAACTCATTTTTGTTATGCTAAGAAAATGGTCACCAAAATGGGAAGGAACTATTAGAATTAGGAAACAATGTTGGAATAATAAAATGAATGTCTATCTCATCCTCTTTTTTTCTATTTTTAGTATACTTTAGATGGTGAACTACCTATTAGTAAAGTAATACATAAATGCAATTTATAAATTATATATTTCTATATACCTTGAGCTATATGTGCATCTCTCTATAAAATATACATTAGGGGTACGGGTAAATTTTTTTCATCTTAAGGAGTATGAGAAGAATCCTTTGGAGGCTGTCCTGAAGAGAGGAAAGTATATGCAACATTTTATATTAATATGAATGAGGAACAAGGTTTCTATCCAATACCTCTGGGAACACTACTGTCAACCAAATCCTTAAGTAAATAAGTAAAAAAGTAAAAATCCTTGTCCTAATTAAGAGAACTACGTGCAAGGCCACAAGAAAGAAGACTCTGATGAACTAATGCATTCCTTATTTCTTCAGAGTCCTTAATTTCAGCTCATCTTTAAATTAAAGATGGCCAAAAGAAACAAAGCTGGGGAATACAGGTTACCAAGAGAGGAACAGCCACAGATATCAAGGCTAGTATGTTAACACCTGTGTAGAGAGCCTATAGGTTCTCAGTGATACCTGCTGATGAGGAAGATGGATGGGTAGATGGATGGATTGGTGGATGGGTGGGTGGATGGATAGGTAGATGGGTGGATGGTGGGTGGGTGGATGGTGGGTGGGTGAACGATGGGTGAGCAGATGGGTGAGCGGATGGGTGAGCGGATGGGTGGACGGATGGGTAGACGGATGGGTGGACAGATGGATGGACGGATGGATGGATGGATGAGTGACTGGGTGGGTGAAGGGATGGGTGAATGGATGGATGGACAGATGGGTGGACAGGTTAGACGGATGGGGTGGGTGGGTAGACGGATAGATGGTAGACAGATGGGTGGGTGGATGGATGGATGGATGGATGGATGAGTGACTGGGTGGGTGAATGGATGGGTGGATGGATGGGTAGATGGATGGATGGATGGATGGGTAGATGGATGGGTGGATGGATGGGTAGATGGATGAGTGGATGGATGGATGGATGGGTAGATGGATGGATAGATGGATGGATGGTTGGGTAGATGGGTGGATAGATGGTAGATGGATGGGTGAATGGATGGATGGATAGACGGATGGGTGGATGAACGGATAGATGGATGGGTGGGTGGATGGATGGGTAGATGGATGGATGTAGAGATGGATGGATGTAGAGATGGATGGATGGATGGATGGCCAGATGGATAAATGAACAGATGAATGTGTCACCAGGACAGTGCTGGTCAATCCTGCAGAGGGGTGGGCTTCAGGCTGGTTTGGACCCTCTTCTGTATCAGGAGCTTACCTACGAGGGATCTCTTCATCAGCATATTTAACTGAGACCATGTAAGGTCCCTCCTGGGATGGGGTATAAGTCACTGTATGTGTGCCATCCCCATTGTCCACTATGTTCACCGGTTCCACCAGGCCTGAAAACAGAAATGAGAGATCTGAGGAAGTGCTTAGACTCTCCATCACTCCACCTGGGCTGAGTCTGAAACAGGATCACATTCATCCCCAAGAGCTATTGGTTTCCAATGATGAGAAACAAAGGCAGGCGAGGCCACAATCAGATGCCTGAGAAATCACAGGAGACAGGATCCCCAATTCCTGGTAGCAGAAATGACCCCAGGAGACACCTTTAGCTTTCTGTTGGCTGAAGTACACTCAGTCAGCCCTTGAGTGTAATTAAGGAGACTGCCCATACTTGTGTGAAGGTGCATGTTACAGGCATGCTATCCCCTTTCAAGCTGGTGAGGCATGCTTGGGATGTGGGAATTTTACTCTATAGCTGAGGAAGGGTCCAAGAGCCCACAACTCTGAACAGCAAAAGTCAACTAGTGAGCTGGCCAATCAAACTTATGGCCACCTTAGAGCACAGACCACTAGGGCACCAGCAAGCTGGGTGTACGTGCAGGACAGGCAAGGGGTGGGGGGATTTTTTGGGGTGGGGGGGATCTTCAAAGTGATGCCTGCAGGGGTCGGTTAGAGACTGTGTTAAAGCATAATCAAGGCATGCATTGCGGTGAGATTCCAGATCCCAGTTCTGACCATGAGCATCGGGGATGGGTTGATGGCAGGGTAGGTTGCTCATTAAGCAAAGTGATGAGGAGGAACCAGGCAATTTTAGGGGTGAAGACAGCAAGAGGCATGCATTCAGGTCACACAAATTAGAGCAGCAGCCAATAGGGAAATGCAAACCTGTCTCCGTAAAGTCACCCTTCGGGTCACCTTTAAAGAACTCTGAAATGGCTTTCAAGGGGCTGCGCCAAGACTGGGAATCCATTTCATCAGCTAAAATTAAAAGGCTGTTACTTCCAAGTCCACCATAATACTATAATAGGGGTAGATATCTAAGTAAAGCCTCCCTCCCTCCCTCTCTCATTCATACACACACACACACACACACACACACACACACACACACACACACACATACACACAGGTCTTTAAGCTCAGTAACTATGCAGAATGAGATTCCAGCCCCATGACCTCATTTCCCTCAAACCACATCTGCCCTGAGCTTCAAAAGGCATAACCTCCTGCTGAACCCCATTAAGTAAAAAGTTCCTCTTCAAAGAAGGAAGCCCCCATTTGCTACTTCTGTAAAGCCAAGAACACATCACCAGGGAAAAATCCAGAAAACTTAAGAAATTAAGGAGAGAATGGCACATTTTCAATGCCGGAAGAGGAAATGCGACTGCCTACCAAATAAGGTAAATTTCCATGTACTTCAGGGCCTTGTCCCAAAATGGCCTGCTAGTCCCACCACAGCCCAGTTCCGAGCTGCCAATAGAGCACGCCACACTGTCAACAAAGGCCATTTCCCAAGAGACCCTCTCCCTCCAGGAAGTTGGAACAATGACAAAAGCCATGTGTCACATGGGTTGCACATCCGTCATTTCCAGAAATTTGAGGTGTTTTCCACATGGGCACCAAGGCAGCTCAAAGAGCGTTATCACTTCTAAACCCATCGCCCACCCACATTCCAGAACCCCAGTCACCTCACAGATGCTGAGACACATATGTGAGAGCCCAAATACCACTTGCTTCATCTCATGACTTAAGTGAAAATTTAAAAAAGGAATTAAGAGCCATATTATTAAATAGGGGAAAAGACCCCCCACTAAGGAGGTCTGCCTGCTTTTTAAAAGCAGGACCTTCGGGGCAAAGAGGTGGCTCAGTCGATTCAACATTCAACCTTATTTCAGCTCAGGTCTTGAGTTCAGGGTCGTGAGAATGTTCTGTGCTCAGCAAGGAATCTGCTTGAGATTCAGTCTCTCCCTCTGCCTCTGTCCTTCCCCCCAGTCATAAGCGTGCACACGCATACTTTCTCTCTCTCAAAAATTATAAATAAAATCTTTAAAAATAAACAAAAATAGGAGTTTCTCCTGTTTAGCTAGAATAAGGTAATTTAGGAAACTGAATTTTAAGTTCATGATCAGACTCAAAAGTCAAGTGCCCGTCATGTCATGGCTGCCCTCACCTGGGGCAAAAGAGTGTTGGCAGGATGCACTCACCTCGTGGACCCAGGACCCTCACTTCCAGAGGAGCCAGGCCAGCCTTGCTGCTGTCCACTGTAAAGGACTGTAAGATGTGGGCTCGGACACCAGAGCCCAGCCCGGAGCCAGCAACCTTGACCTTGCTAGGGTCCACGACATCCTTCACAGGAACTCTGAAGGGACTACCTGGAGAAGAAGTCACAGGATCCTGAGCACAGCTCACCTAGTGGCAGACGACCCATCTTGCGTGCACCCCGAACTACCCCACGGCTCCCCAGGGGCCCTCGACTGTTTGGGCCTCCTGCCTTGCTGTGTAAGCTCCCATGCACACCCACCATGTGCAAGCATTGTGCTGCGTGCTGGGCCCAGAGTGCTTAATGGCCCTGGAGGAACCCAAGGTGCAGGAGAAGGGTAAGGCCAACAAGCAGCTATGACGTAACAGAGGCCAGGGGCACGGACAAGCATTGGTGGGACACTTAGAAGGCAGCGAATCTGTTCTTCAGGGGGCCATGGGAAGCTTTCCATGGACAGCTGAGCTGAGACACAATGAGCAGATAGGAGCAGGGATGCAGATGAAGAAGGGTTTTAAGCACAGGCCCGGAGGTGAGGGAGAAGACAGGCTGTTGAGGACACCGAAGGAGGACCCTGAGGTGTGAAAGGAAAAAGTGCAGAGGGCTGCAGAGGTCTGGAGTCCTTTCAGCCCATATCTAACATCCTCTCCCCAAACGGCTCCTGAGGGCTTCCGGCCCTACAACATAGCCTGCACCTTCCTACCACAAATGACCTGCTTGGTTCCCTGGCCACTGGATGAAGTCTTGCTTTCTTCCTGTCAGCTGTGGTCCTCCTGCATGGCTGACACCACAGGGGACACTGGGAGCCTCTGACTCTTTGAAGGTATTGGTTTTAAAGACCAGGAAAACAGGGGCACCTGGGTGGCTTAGTCAGTTACACGTCTGCCTTTGGCTCAGGTCATGGTCTTGGGATCCTGGCCTCGAGCCCCACAATGGGCTCCATCTCCCTCTGTGCACTTAATCTCTCTCTACACCCCCAAATAAATAAATAATAAAATCTTGAAAAAAAAAAAAAGATCAAGGCAACAGAAAATGCTGTGTGATCAGGATTTGCAAGAGAAACACTAAAGAGAAAAACTAGGGCTGGGCCAGGGTCCTTCATGGGATTCCCCCACCAATGGGGGGACTAAGTAAGACCTCCACAGAGGTGAGCCAGAAACAGAGGAGCCCCAGGGCCCCCAGCATGCTTCCTCGGGCGACCACTGCCAATGGGCAACACACACCTCTTACTGTGAGTGGGAGGCCGGCAAAATTAATGACTTCTAACTGCTACACAAACTCAGGTTTCTTCTGCTTTGTATCCCCCTAAATTTATCTGTTGTAGAATATGGTGGTAAATTAAAAGATCACACAAAGAACAGAGGCCTTGGCTCTTTAATGATAGCTAGGTTTCGACGGCATCAAATTTTTCAGCTATAAATAAATGGCTGACCCTGGCCAAGACAGACATCACCCTGCAGGCTATTTAGGGAAACAAACATAAGGGAGCTTCATTCCATAGAGGAACACTGGAATTTCACAGCGGAACACTGGAGCATTTCAGGGTCAGCAAGTGGTGGTGATGGATGACCTCCGAGGCCACCCTCCGAGTCAGAGCTTCCACTGGAAGGTGTCTGAATGTAGCGTGAGGGCAGCCAAGAACTAGCGAGAAAGCTTTAGACCCCAGGTGCCACAGAGCAAGTGTTCCCTGCCACCAGGTTTCACGCCCCAGGCAGACACCGAAAACAAGCCACAGCAGCTCTTCCTGATGCACTTTTCCCAGTGGATCCAGTTGATCTAAAAGCCACCACTGGCTGACCCCAGCTGGCCCAGCAGGGGAAACCAGTATGCCACAACGGGGAGGACAGCAAACCTCGTCAAAAATAGCCTTGCTAGGGGCACCTGGGTGGCTCAGTTGGTCAAGCGACTACCTTTGGCTCAGGTCATGGTCCTGGAGTCCCGGGACTGAGCCCCTGCATCAGGTTCCCTGCTCGGTGGGAAGCCTGCTTCTCCCTCTCTCACTCCCCCTGCTTGTGTTCCCTCTCTGTGTTTGTGTCAAATAAATAAACAAAATCTTAAAAAAAAAAAAAAGGCCCCGCGAGGGCTTTGTACCAGGCCAGGAAAGGCCAGGAAACACTGGGCTAATGCTTAACTAATGAGAATTCCCATGAAAGCAACTGAGAAGCTGGCCAGTTGCTGAGGGTTTCATAGCAACACCTCATTACTTACCTTACAGAGAAGCCCAAACCTAAGACAACCAACCAACACTTTACTAAATAACTCTGCCTAGGGAAGGGCCTGGGATCTGGGAGGAGCTGCCATTAGGCTCTGAGTGGCAACAGAGAATCTGAAACATATAGACGTATCATCTACTTCTGATGAGAAAACCCCAAACGGGTCTCTTTTTATTTGCATTCTCAAAGATGGCCACCTACTTCACACTCATGGGTCAGCCCCAGGGGCCCAAACCTTCACCCTCTACTGCGAGGGGAATTCCAAAGCTAAAAGCATCAGCCAGACCTTCCCAGCGGAGTAAGAACAGTGTTGTTGTCTCCATCACCAGAAGAGGCTCTTTTTCATTGTCATACTTGGGGCCACCATGTCATCTTTCCTGAGAGCAGCCTTCCACGTGTTCTCTGTGCTCTCCTCTCTAGTCCCTCCCACTGAAGAACTGCCAAAGTCCCCCCAGAACCCACGGCTCTGTCCTTGTCACTGGGCCCTGTTTTTCCTGAGAGCAGTAATCATGAGAGTTGCATCAGCACCAGACAGGACGTTCCCGGAGCACAAGAGCTCTATCTTGTCCATGGCTAAATTCCCCTTACTTAGTGCTGACAGGGATTTAAAAATCTATGATCAGCTACAAAGACAAGTTGGAGGAGAGATCGCCAATTTAGTTTTTCTTAAACTTAAACAAGGTCTTCAAAGAAAATCTAAGCCTTCATAAAATTAAGGCTTAAATGAATATCTGAGTAGCATTCATTTGAGCTGAATGTCCGGGCTTTCTGACCTATGTGAGAGGAAGAGTGAGTCTGTGTGCACGTATGCAGTTAATGAGGAGGAAATGTCTACAGATTCAGGAAAGCATTTGGTCAGTGCACACTCAAGCTTCTGGGAGTCAACCAGACACCAGAAGCAAGCTCCTCAAGTCTGTTCCTTCCCTCTCAGTCTTATCATGGCTTATGGCTTTTGGGGCAAGAATAACCCTGACCCATCCAAGGTTCTTCATGCCCCAAGTTTTGGGATGGGGTTCTACCCTCTTTCTCACCATAACCAAGACAAGGCACAGGCTGACCTAGAGGCAGCACCCAGGGTCCCTGTGTCCACACCATACCGTAGTCATTGACCCAGCCAGATGTGTGCGGAATGGCAACTGTTTCATTAAATAAACAGAACCCGAACCAATGGAGAGTCTTCCCCTGCAGCATGAAAGCTGGAGGGCCCTTCATTACCTAAGTCATATATTTCTCACTGTTTCAATCATGTATAGTAGTGGTTGTCAACTAGAGGTGATTTTGTCCCAGAGTGGACACTTGGCAATATCTAGAAACATATTTGGTTGTCTCAAAATAAAGGGGTGGGGTGGTGGTGGGGAATACTACTAAATACCCTACGATGCACAGGACAGCCCTTCTCCCCCATTAACAAAGAATTATCCCACCCAAAATGTCAATGATGCTGAGGAGGACAACCCTTGGTTTTGGGTTTGTTTTTTTTTTTTAAAGATTTGATTTTTATATAATCTCTATACCCAATGTGGGGCTCGAACACACCACCCCAAGATCAAGAATTGTGCACTCCACTGACTGAGCCAGCCAGGCACCTGACAATCCCTGCTTTACAGCAAATGTATATACTACATCATGAAATAAAAAATAAATTAATAAATAAGAATTTGAAGTTGTGGGTCTCTTTAGCTACCAGGACTATCCATGAAAAGCAGAAAATAAGAAAACATGTATAAGGTGAAGAAGAACCAACCACAGAATAAAGTGGTGAGTTTCACCTTTGTTTAAAAAAAAAAAAAAAAATCAGCTTTCCCTTAAATTACGAACTGGGTCCTCCAACATGTGAATGATTTCCAGTCAAAATGCCAAGCCAGTGCGTTCTGCCAGGCTACCAGTCCTACTGGGAGCTGGGATATTCTTGGGAGACACAGCCATAGGAAAGTTCTCCCTTTGCACCTACTGCACATATCAGACTCTCTTTCCCACTCAGAGATGAGCAAGACAAAAACCTGCTTTCATGCAAAATCCATTATTCTTTGGGTCCATTTCTGAAGGACCGCTTACCAGGGATGTGGGCTCCTCCGTATGTGATGTTAACATCGTAATCCCCTGGAGCAAAGGGGATATACTCAGCACTACAGCTTCCATCTTTGTTATCTCTGCAGTTGATCTTCGACTCTGATGGTCCCTCAACAGTTATGCCGAGCCCACCAATGCCTGCCCCTCTGGAAAGGGTGAAAAAGAGAGTGATGTGTTACTAGCGGTTCACGCTAGTCTGCTTATTGCCAAAATTATTTCAAATCTCTCAGTTAGCCAATCTGACTCAAGTACTTAAAATTTCTCAGCAGTGTAATACACAGACAGCTTGACCCTTTCCAATGCTTATCCTTCATTGGGTTTTCACATCTAATTGCATCTGTGACCAATTCTAGTAGGACTACTTCTAATATTTCACTTAACCATGAAATTGGCTGTATGTTTCTGCATCATCAAGTTAAAGAGCTGCCATCTAGTTCAGGTTTGCTTAGCAGTTTTATGATTGTAACTGAGGGATTTCTGGTACTTTTTGAGGTATACTTGGCCTCTCTCTATAGCATAAGTCTCTGTGAAGAAAATGCCTCATATAACAAGAAAAAAAAAACTCTCAAAAGTTAGGAGACCAGGACACATATGCAGAATATACCCATAAAACTTCTTTAGCAGGGGACCTGTGTGGCTCAGTTGGTTAAGTGTCTGTCTTCTTCTCAGGTCATGATCCCAGGGTTCTGGGATCGAGTCCTAAGTCTGGCTCCCTGCTCAGTGGGGCATCTGCTTCTCTCTCTGCCCCTCCCACCACTCATGTACTCTCTCTCTCTCAAATAAATAAATAAAATCTTAAAGAACAAAACAAAAGCACCTCCTTTAGATAGGGGCATTGAGGGCACGTGAGCTCAAGCACCGGGTACTGTATGAGACTGATGAATCACTGACCTCTACCTCTGGAACTAATAATACACTCTATGTTAATTAACCGAATTTGAATTTAAAAAAAAAAAAGCAAGAAGGCAGAAAAATAAATCCATGAACAAACCACTGAGGGCAACTCCTTTTAGAGCCAGCACACAGATCACAGGGCCTCGCTCACCTGGTAACCACGGTGAAGACATTGGACTTGTTGGTAAAGGCCTCTTCCAGTCCCGGCCCCTGGGCTTGAACGCGAGACGGCTGGCAGCCCTCAGTTACAGCCACTTTGAAGGGACTATTTGGGATGGGTACATCATCGTATGTCACCTCCACTACGTGGAGACCTGTTCAAAACGAGAAACAGAAACGTATTTGCACAGGAGTCACCTACCTGTGGGAAGGAAGACTCTCATGGGGAGTTTCAACCAGGGCTTCCATCTACATCCCATCTACCCACTATCCCATGTTACTGGAAACAAACAGATTAAAGAAATAGTACAATATTGGTATGATCTGATTTTTTAAAAATATAGCTATTTATTTATGCTTTCTGTTCACCGAGCAACCTCACAGCCCACCGTCCCTCCCCGACAGATATGTGCACAAGGGCTCTCCCCCAAGCAGGTATCTCTAAGGCTATATTCAAGTTAGTCATCTTAAATGCTCCATCCTGATTTGGAAAAACTTCCTCCCATCATTAGCCAAGAGACAAAGGGAAATCCATGGAGGACAATATACATGCATCTACAAAAAGAGATTGACTAGTGAGAGCCTGGGTGGCTCAATCATTAAGTGTCTGCCTTTGGCTCAGGTCATGATCCCAGAGTCCTGGGAGCAAGCCCCACATCAGGCTCCCTGCTCAGTGGGAAGCCTGCTTCTCCCTCTCTCACTTCCCCTGCTTGTGTTCCCTCTCTAGCTGTGTCTTTCTCTGTCAAATAAACAAATAAAATCTTAAAAAAAAAAAGAGCAGTTAACATATCTATATCAGAGTTTTTACATGTATTTCCATGTAAAAATCATAATGAGAATATATGGAGCTTTTATTTTTTTATCCTCCCATGACTTATTAAATTTTGAAGTGATTTCTAATATTCAAGAAAGAAATTACGCAAAAAAATTGATACCAATGGGCATGATGCCAAGTCATCCGCCGTAAGCTGCTCAGAGGAGCATGAGCCAAGCCCTGGCCCCGATGTCACACACTAGGGACAGCATGACAGGCACTGAGTGTGCAGTCGCTCTGTTGGGGAGGGAGATTTCCAGACGTCCCTGTCACTCTGTGCCCTTGCTGAGACAGGCCAGACACATGGGGCCGCCGTCAGCACCAATCACCAAAGGAAATGTCCCAGCGAATCTCTGAATGATGGTGACGTCCAAGGAAGAGTCAACTCACCTTTCTCGAAGGGCGTGTACTCCACCTGGTAGGTCCCATCGGCATTGTCTGTGACGAAGCACTCCGTGGAGGCCCCCGAGGGGTTGGCAATGTGGGCTTTGATGTGGTCGCCCCCGACCTGTGTCAGGGGCCGTGAATCAACTATGAAGTCGGTGGTGGCTTCACGAAACACGTCTGTGGAGCAATCACACAGAGAAGAATGTCACCAAGGCTTAGGACCTCAGATCAAATCCAAGAACCAGGTTTCTTGGCACTTTAGGTACATATGTCTAAGTTCGGTGAGAGCGGACAGCTCTTTTCTCTGACTCTCCAAATCGTGAGTAGTAATGACCAGCTCCCCCACCACCACCCTGCAAAAGCCGCTTCTTCTCAGGGGGACTCCTTGCACTTTTTTTTTTTTTTTTTTAAAGATTTTATTTATTTATTTGACAGAGAGAAACACAGTGGAGAGAGGGAACACAAGCAGGGGGAGTGAGAGAGGGAGAAGCAGGCTTCCCGCTGAGCAGGGAGCCCGATGTGGGACTCGATCCCGGGTCTCTGGGATCATGACCTGAGCCGAAGGCAGTCGCTTAACCAACTGAGCCACCCAGGCACCCTCCTTGCACTTTTCTAGACAAAGGTGGGGTTGGTTCTAGGACAGGTTAAAGTGAGGAGACAGATCTGCTCTGCAGTAAGGCAATAACACCAACATTTTAAACCTTTTCAATTAGTGCCAAAAATGAATTTTCACGTAAAAATCATAATTTCTGTCTCTGCCAGAAAAATAAGAACATCTGCTGGCCGTGTTGGGCCCCTCCCCCCAGAGAAGCAAAGTCAGGGTCAGGCAGCAGAAATGCCATGTGCTCACCCCTTTGCTGTGGTCTGTCCCTTCTGATGCCGAGACCACAGATGAATGCTTTCTTATGCCTCACCTGGCCCCTGTGGGCCTATCAATTTGCAGATCTACTCTGAGTTTCTGGTGACCCCTAAGTCCCAAGTTATTTTGCAGACTCCCTTTTTTTAATGAAACCCACCTTTTCCTTCTATTCCTGGCCCAAAGACTTTGACCCTGCTGGTGTCCACGGCGGGCTCCACCTTGACCCTGGTGGGGAAGTGGGGCACCAGCTCCCCACCATACTTCATGGTCAGAGTATACATGCCAGCGGTCAGGGGCACGTAGGTCACTGCATAGGTGCCGTCTTTGTTGTTTTCAATACAGACTTCAGCTTTCGCTCCCGAGTCTGAGACGGCTTCCAGGCCCAGGGCCCCCGGCCCCGCTTCCGAACAGTCAACGCTTAGCAGCCCAGCTTCGCCCACCTTCCCGTGCTGGAGACCTGGTCCCGAAGCCACAACTTTAGAGGGGTCAAAAGGCATTTCGATGTCGGCTTTGAAGGGAGAACCAGGTATGTGGACTTCCTCAAAGAGGATGTTGACAAAGTACTCCCCAGGCTTCGTGGGCAGGTAAGAGACGGAGCAGGTTCCGTCCCCATTGTCAGAGCACTCGATCTTGGCCTCACACGGACCTTCCACAGTGAGGCCCAGACCTCCAGTGCCTGCTCCTTTGGTGTCGATGGTGAACTCAGCGGGCTTGCCCACGAGACCACCTTCAAGGCCAGGTCCATGGGCCTTCACCTAGAATACAGAATAAAAGTCACACTCTGCCTGATGCCCATGTTGCTGCTTGGCCCTGGCCAGCCCTGTTTACCACCCCCACCCGCACTCAGCACTGGGCTGCCCTGCAGGCGACGGGCCCTTCTCCCTGGGGCCTGACTTGGAGCCACAGTGCAATCACCCAGGCTCTGAACAGCTAAGAGAGGGAGACACTCCCGTGAGCTCAGTCAACACAAAAAGCCACAGCATGGAGGTGTGGGGAGGGGGCTCTCATCTCTGATTCAACAAGTAAGACCATTTTATAGGATTCATGCTGTTCAGACTGAAAATACTCTAAAACTCTTGATTCGGGGCTACTAGGAAGAAAGGAGAATGAGACTCATCTATATGTGATACTGATGTATGAGCTCACCCTGCGTGCCTGATGCGGGGCGAAGGCCGCCGCATGATCGCACCCAACCCTTACTGGCTCACTGGGAAGCGAGTGCTGTCATTACGCTAACAAGTGAAGGGACAGAACTCAGGGGCGAGGAGTCCCTCACCGCCAGAGAGCAAGAGCAGGAGCAATGGGACAACACCCATGTGCCCAAGGGTCCCCTCCAGCTGAACTGCAGGAGGGAAAGCTACCGCCAGCCACTGAGAATGGACCTTCTTCGGAAAATGATTTTCTACAGGCCTTAGTCAAGCAGGATCAGTGAAGAACAGTGTTATATTTGACAACAGGAGACAAGTCTTGGTATAGAAACAGAAGCAGACCTTGGTGGGATCTGGTGGCAGTGAGGCCTCCACTGTGTAGGGGCTCCCAGGCACGGGGTGTCCATCGTAGGTGACGTCGACAGCATACAGCCCCTCCTCCCGAGGGACGAACTTGGCCGTGCTGCTCTCCCGGCCCACCACAGGCACCACCATACAAGGCACAACCTTCCTCGAGGGGCTCAGGATCGTCACATCCAGCTTCCCCTGGCCGCCTGCCCCCTTCGTGTCGATGGCGAACTCCTGACCCTTCCCAACTTCGACTCCTGGAAAAGGGGGACACGCCCAAGTGATCAGCTGGCCCTTTCCAGCAGCAAGAGCCGCCGACAGCAGACCAATGAGAGTTCCTGGACTTGAGGCATTAGCTCAGCCGGGACAACAGGCAAGGGTAGACAGAAGGACAAGAGGCAAGACTGAGTTGGGATAATCAGCATGTATGTGGATAACAACCAGTATAAGAACAGCCACTAACGATGATGATAATAATAATGACAGCTGACACTTACTGATACAATAATGATGGGTTACTTAAAAACCAGTAATGATTGATCATTTAATGACTGTATTTTATCCCCAGGCCTCAGTACAGCACATCACCTCCTTTAATTTTTACCACAATCCTATAGGGTCCATTTATTCGTCACCAGTGGCTTTAACAGATGGGAAAACTGAGGCTCCGAGGTTCAGGAATGCGCCCAGGGTGCTGTAGATAACAGATCGCAAAGGTGGGACTCATGTGACCCCACAATCTGTTCTGCCAACTAGAAAATCATAATCTGACACTACCCTTTCTACTTACTTTTGGTGTTAACTTTATATCAAAACGTTCCCATAAGCCAATATTTTATTTACTAATTCTTGGCAGCAAATTTAATCCCACAGCCAACAAGGCAAAAGTCACAGAGCTAGCCAACGCAGGGGCACCGGAGCGAGTCCAAGGAACCAACTCTGGTACTGTGCTGATAGTCGAGAGATCCCTGCAAAGCAGGGCCACAGAAAGCCGATGTAGTGTGTTTGACAAAAAAAGGGAAAAGGACTATCAACGAAAACGACAGCACTGGGAACATAGGGCTCCCACGACAAGCCAGGGAAATCCTGACTCTAGGGTGGTACAAGGCCTCCCAAGACCGGCACCTCCGAACCGGAGCACTTGGCGCAAAGGCTTTCCCTAATCGGCACTGTGCTTCTCCGGCCTGGAATTGACGCTGTAGGTGTCTTAAAGGAAGCAGCAATGAGGAGACCCACGAAAGGCTGGTCAGTGAATTCCACACGCTCGGAGCTGGCTGACCCTCCAGGGACAGTTTCAGAGAGCCCAGAGCTGGGACGTGGCCTCATTCACAACCCGTGCGTTGTGAGTCACAGGTCAGTGAAGGTGCTCATCGATGGTCCACTGAGACCAAAGCGGCCTGCCTGGGAGTGGGGGCAGGGGATGCACTGAGCCCCGTGTGAACCCAAAATCAGGTGAGCATGTGCTACAAACAAGGCCAGGCTTCAGCTGCACGGCAGCTCACGCCAACGAGGGAACACAGGTGTGAAGGCTCTCCAAGACCTGCGGCTCAAGTCCAAAGGGCATATGGGGGTAGCAGGAGGGCTGTAATGCAAACTGCACATTGCCAAATGTCTGCTGCTGGCGTGTATGCACATACAGAGGTAGCCAGAAGGTCTGAAAGGACAGGAACCAAACAGATAACTCTGATTCACCCTAGGAAGAATAATAGGTGATGGAGAGAGCACAGTATACTCTCAACCGTGGTGTGTTTTTTAGATAAAAATGGATTTATGCATTACTTTGTGTTAAAAAAAAGAATTTTAGGATTATGTGTTGAACTTCCGAAGCTGAGTGATAAGTACATCAGTGTTTAAAAACTACTGTCTTCGCTTTTTTTTTTTTTTAAAGATTTTATTTATTTATTTGATAGAGAGAGAGATCACAGGCAGGCAGAGAGGCAGGCAGAGAGAGAGGAGGAAGCAGGCTCCTTGCTGAGCAGAGAGCCCGACACGGGCCTTGATCCCAGGACCCTCGAGACTGTGACCTGAGCCAAAGGCAGAGGCTATACCCCACTGAGCCACCCAGGCGCCCTGTCTTCACTTCTGTATGTTTGGAATTTTCCCTAATACAACAAATGAAAACATTTTAAAATAAATGAGATGAGCTTATATTAATAAGATACCTACCAAGCTAAAGGAGTATTGGGGTGGGAGCGGGGGCTGTATCAGAGTCACGGTTTCTGAGTGCCGGGGAGCTGGCTTTTATGCTTGATGGTTCCCCCCTCATGTGGATCCCAAGGCCAAGGATAGCTAGCACAGTACCAAGTCACCAGAAGGCAATGCATCCCAACTTCTCTTTGCAAAGAAAATATCTCACTGAGAAGCCAGCAGTTACTGAGGGCTGACGATGTGCCAGCCCCAGAATTGTGAGCTCACTTACCTTTTAAAATATTCCCACGAATGTCAGTATTCTTGATCACCGCTCCCCCACTGTACAAGTGAGATGGAGGCTCAGGGCGGTAAAGCGCAGGTAGGGTCACAAGGTGACCCTGCTGTGTGGCCCCAGTTCACACCCCAGTGTGTCCCACTGCAAGGTCATTTAAGGCAGAGTTTGCTTCCCTGCAAACTGTCTTTTGAAAGGCATCTAACTGGCAGGCAGTGGGTGGTCTTCAATGACCTGTCTCCCCTGCATCCGTGCACTTACTGTTTTCCAGTCCATTAATTTTGATCTTGCTCAAATCCAGTGGAGCCGCCACGCCCACGGTGAAAGGGCTTTTAGGGATGGGGTCGCCGCCGTAGGTCACCAGCACCTGCATACAGCCCTGCAAAGATAGGAAAACCAGTGAATCTCTGGGCACCAACATCTAACTTGCTGTTTATCTTTTTTTTTTTTTTTTTAAGATTTTATTTATTTATTTGTCAGAGAGAGAGAGCACAAGCAAGGGGAACAGCAGGCAGAAGCAGGGAGCCTGATGCAGGGCTTAATCCCAGGACCCTGAGATCATGACCTAAGCTGAAGGCAGAGGCTTGACTCACTAAGCCACCCAGGTGCCCCCTAACTTGTTGTTTAAACCTGCCTTCCAGATCTTTCATTCTTCCAGAGACTCCGGGCACTTGACTCCATCGATTTAGAAACACCACAGAGGTATTGCTCTAAGCTTCTGGCCCCACGGCAAAAACCACCAAGAAGTTAGATAAAATCAGAGGAGCTAACAATAGGGGTGACTTAATAAGCATACCATATGTTGTGTTGTTTTTTTTTTTTCCCCAGCAATTACAAAAAGCTTTTATTTAAAAGTTTCTTCCATAGGTCTCCCTGACTTATCAATCAACCTTTGACTCTGAGGTACAATAGAATTTCTAAACTGTTTATGGCAACTTTTTTTTCTTTTCAGTCTTAAGATTCATTGTACTTTTTTTTTTTACTTTAAATTTATTTTTTCAGTGTTCCAAGATTCATTGTTTATGCCCCACACCCAGTGCTCCATGCAATAGGTGCCCTCAGTACCCACCACCAGGCTCTCCCATCCCCCCACCCCCTCCCTCCAAGTCCCTCAGTTTGTTTCTGTGTCCAAAGTCTCTCATGTTTCCTTTCTCTCCCTGAATTACCTTACTTTCCATTTCCTTTTCTTCTCCTACTGTCCTCTATATTACCCCTTATGCACCACAAGTGAAACCATGTGATACTTGACTTTTTCTACTGGGCTTATTTCACTCAGCATAATCTCTTCCAATCCAGTCCATGCTGCTACAAAAGTTGGATATTCATCCTTTCTGATGGAGGTGTAATATTC
>PITA01013300.1:0-57992 GCA_004023965.1 Spilogale gracilis
ACAGAGGTAAAGTCCTACAGGAAGACACCCAGAGGCATTTTTCCAAAAGAGTGCACTGAGTTTTATTTTGTTTTTGTTTTTTGTGCAAGACAGAATTCAACGACAAAGGATGTCCTCTTCCTACCACAAGAAAAAGCCAGAAAATGAGAAACAACACAAACTCTTCCTATAACATTTTTAATTTTTTTTTTAAGTTTTGAGATAGATATTTAAAAGAATGAGCATTGTCACAAAGCAATGGAGAGACAGGGATGGAAAGAGATTCCTACAGTCTTTTTTCCCCTCAGAATTATAAGGTTCTTAACTTCTCCAGTAGTACAGGGCTCTCAAAAGTACTTTCAGAACACAGTTCCAACATTTCTTTTCAGGCAGTTCTTAAGAATGTTGGAATGTGAACAACAACAACAACAAAATGTTGCTCCAACTTCAGACTTCCCTCTGCATTTGGCCCACAAGCTATGCTGATGTTGCAGAATAAATACCAGCGACAGCATGAGAAACTTGAAAAAAAACTTTTTCTTTTTGGACTGACAAAGTGCATGTTATGCAAGACTTAATTACATACACTTCTTTACACAGATAGAAACAGCATAATGGTCACAGGACCAAATCCAGTGGATTGAATACATTGGGCATTTTAATTACAGAAAACTGGGCATTCTTACCATAATTGTTTATAATAACCATATCCATTGTGCTGCATTAAACCAGTTCTGATTTTAGGACTTAAGCAAACTAGACCCAGACACACAGACTGACTTACAACTCCCCATTGCCATTATAGACTAAATAACTATTGGTCATTAATAAAACATCAAGATGAGATATATACATATCCCCCCCTCAAAGGTATCATGGCAGGCCCTTACACATAATAAAACTGTTCATTGCATCTCTTTTGGAAAGACAGAGTGCAAACCATTGTGCCTGTGTGGGACCTAGAGAGTCCAGCTTTTATTAATCCAAAGCTTAGGCCACTTAGCTAACTCTCACCACCAAGAAAAAGTGGTAAATTTAGACCCATTCTGACCAAAAAGACAAAAAACGCACAATTCTAAGGGCAGATAGCCCAGAAAAAGGCTAAGAAAGCTCAGTTAAGATTTAGAACAAGAGAGAGAGTGAAAAGCTATATCAGAGCAGGAGACTATGTAGGGTGGAGAGAGGATGCTCAGAGGAGCACTGCTGGAGGAGGCTGGTGAGAGTATGGGGGGGAAGGGCTGGGCAGACAAGGAGGCATCTGCTCTGCCTCTACGACTGGCATGCTCACCCGCAGCTTTGATGTTGTGAAGAGAGAAAAAAAAAAAAAAAAAACCACTAGGCTCCCAAATTAGACATTTTTCCAAGAATTGAGTTATTCTACTCTAAGATTGGATTCAGTAATCTCAGACAGAGATGCAAGAAAATCAATTTCCTGATAAAGAAAAAATATCTCATCAAGAGCACTCTTGGGAGACAGGCTGCATGGCCAAGCGAATGGATCCCAATACAAAGGAAACAAAGACTGCTGAGCAACATGAAATGAATAGCAAATATTTAAAATGGTATATCCATCCACTCGGGAAATGGGGTTTTAATGAAAAAGCTATCAAAACTAATGATAAATATTTTCTCCATCTAAGTCCAGTCACCCCTCATTGCTCACCGTATAGTCAGGACCTACACCCTGGCTTAAGCTGCCAGTCTTCATGGAGCTATGGTTCACTACTCAGATGGTGCAAGGCTGATGTTTGCCCGCATTACATTTGTTTGTCTGTCTGTGTGCACGGAAATACCAGACCTTCGAGTCCCTGCAGTATTTGCAGGAAGCTAGCTCCCAGGTCAGACCTCAGAGCCCAGCTCATCAAATTCATGGTTTACAAGCTTTCATAAAGGTCCTAAATGCAATCATTGTTTTAAAAACTCATCTGCTTAAAATAAAGAAGGAAAACATTGCCAGGAACTGCTTAAAGGAAAACAAAAAGCTCATTTGATATTTTTTTTAACTTTGCCCATCAGCTGCCAAGTAAACTTATTAAGTTTTTGTTTTATGAGAAATCATGAAACATGTCCAAAAGCAATTTTATATAGCCAGCAGGTATCAGCCAAATACACTGCTATTCACTTTTACAGGTGTTTTTCCCCCTACATCCCACTGTAAACCTTTCAAAAGGAAGGTACCACATTTGTGTACACTCCTTTATTTTCTTTCACAGTTCCCTGAACACAGGGGCCTTTCAATCAATATTCAGTGTTCGATCAGTGTTTCCAGAAGTGAAACACTGCATCTTCCAGTCACACATTTGTTTTACTAAAAATGACATGAATTATTTAATCTGTTTTAATGTGTCCTTCTTGCACCATAGAAGAGATTTCTTCACAAATAAAAAGTAGAAATTCTGTGTGTGTGCACACATACAAGATTGCTTTTATAAGGGTATCAACAGGTGGAGTATAGCAACTTGATTTCACAGGAAAACAGAAACCAAAATTTTATTTACTATTGCATACTTTGTTTTGACTTGGGATAGAATGAAAGACAGAGAAGATATAAGTAAAGACTGATCTAGCCTCGACAGACATAATCAAACACAGCAAGAAGCCTATCATGATGTTAAGAAGTTATCAAACAATGATAATAGCAAAAATAACTTTCTAAAATAATGTCAAATGTGTGAGTGGTAGAAGATATAAAAAGAAAACTGTTTCAAGAGCTATTCATATTGGGGGGACAACAGAGTGGCCTATAAAGCAGAATTAAGTATTTAAGAGTAAAGGATATTAGTTTAAAAGGAAGGGATCCCTATTCCCTAAAACTCTCATTGGAGGAAAATCAGGACAAATGTTTTAAATAAAAGCATTTGGTTAGGAGAGGAGAAGAGGTAAAAATAGACCACAATATGGGCTTAATACCATCTCTAATCAGGTTTTCCCGCCTATCTTAGATGCCATCTATGAGTGACAGTCCTGCGCTACAGTTGTTGGCCTCCATCCTCAATCTTCATTTCACAGAAATAGGTTTGGGAATCATGTGTGTGAGGAGCTGGAGAAGATATTAAGGCTTCAGATAACACATATAAGACCGTGGACCTCAACCCAGCTTTCTTCCCTGACTGCAATACATGAAGCAGTATGTGAGAGAAAGAGGGGTTGAGGAAGAGGGTCGCCCATGGCTGGGGCAGTCTCCAGGTCACCTTAGAACCCTCTTAGAGACTGTAGATAAAGAATAAGGAAGGATTTGTAAGGTGTAGGGACACACTGTTGAGTGAATGCATGGACTGTCACAATATCCTGGACATGTCTCTACTGGAAGAATTTTCACACTGCATTACTGTTTTTACTAGCCCTCCTTTCCATGACAGACAACTTATAATGTCTGTTTTATAGTGACAATGCTTGACTTAAATAAAACATTTAATCATTTAAATCATTTATTTCAATTCACTACTTTATTTACATTATTGTGACCAGAAGGCTCTGGGATCACAAGAATTATTTGAAAATGGCAGGCACAAGTTTGGAGATGAAGGTGATAGCTTATTAACAAAAAATTCCTTAATGTGGGTAATATCAGAGGTGCATGTGCTCTCTGATATTTTAGAAAAGAGTTAAAGGGAAAATACTCTCAAGAATGCAACTGTATTAGTCAGCTTTGCCTTGTTAACAAACAATCCCCATACAAAATACAGGTTTATTGCTCATTCGTGTTGTAAGTTGCCCATAGTTTGGCTATGGCTCTACTCTAAGAAGTAGCCCAAATCTGAAACATGAAGAGAGAAAAAGCAAATGTGGTACAGAAGCACAATGCTTCTAAAAGCTTCTGCACAGAAATGGTATGGTTCATAACCATTCACAGACCCTTGGCTAAAGCAAATAATTTGCCAAACCTCAAATTCAATAAAGGTAGGAATGCACAATCCTCTTAGAGGAAACTGGAGAGTAGACAATTGCAAACAGTAATGTACTTATTACAATATACTTCCATAAGATTAAAGCAAAACAAACAAACAAACAAACAAAACAAAAACTATGAACTTCTTCTGACTTCCTGGATCCCAAATGGGACCAAAGAATGGTATATTTTACTACTATAGCCATCCAGGCCCACAAAGTTTGTATGTGAGTACCAAAAAGGCCAATGGAAGATCAATCCTACTCACTGGGAACCACAATGCCCTTCTATTCCTTTTGAGTCAAGACAGAATCATCATTAAATAAATTCAAGGATTCCTGGCTTCAAAAAATGCTGCAGGTCACCACTCAGAGTGTATACCCTCTCAATGATCAATTCCTCTGAAGGCTTTATTCTGTACTGTGAAAAAAGGGGGAAACACTGGGCACAGTAAGGGTCTCAGTTCCGGGAGTCAGTTCCTTCTCAATTTCTCCTCCAACCTTGTATGTAAGTATGACCTACATGGAGCGACCGCTGAAGCTCGTAACTAACCAAAGGCTATTGATCGATTTTGTGCTTGGAAGTCCTAAACAATTTATTACCAATCACTTGTAATATCATGACATCAAAGCGCTGCACGTTTTCAAAGACAAGGAGATAATGAATCAATGCTCCAGTATTCAATGACTCAATCACTTGTGAAGTGTTTTGATCTAAATTTTTAGGAATTACCTCTTTAATGTGGCATCAAAGAACTATCTTGATGCTGGATTACTGTGTAGTTAGACCTAGTTTTTAAATATGAAGAATAGAATATTATGTTGCTGTCCTTTCTCCCAAGGCTCTGAGGGGAAATGTAGAACAAATGGAATAAATGTTTTACTTACTTTGAGTACATGTGTGAGTGTATATGTTTTTGTTTTTCTGATCCCACAGAAAAAGTGGTCCCAATGTACTGGAAAGAAGACGACTAATGGAAGTGTTAATTCATGAAGGTGTGATCATTTTTATTACCTTATATTAATGTCTCAGTTACTTGTTCATATAAGTGAAGTGTCATTAGCATGGTAGAAATGGTATTCGATTTAAATTTGAATATATAATATATAAATATAGTATGTATTTATATGTAAATGTAAGCTTATAAATATTCAAATACCCATGATGTTATATATTTATTAAATATAAATCATGTCCAGTGACATATATAATTAGTATCTAATTTAATTTTAGATTTTAAAAATGTTTATTATTATTAATGAAAAAGACATATAGTTGTTTACATTTTAAGTATGTTTTTCTTCTATTTACATAGACTTGGACAATTTTCAATCTCTCAGTATCTCCATTTCTCTTTCATTTCACTTAAATTCTCATGGAGTAGAAGTAAAGTGAAACATTCTCATTTTACTTACAGAAATAAAGAATATTGCACTGTTTTCAAATCTGGATTAGTGCTTGACATGCTAAAGGAGACATAATGAATCCAGTGAGCTTTGGGATTTTAGCTTTAGTTGCAATTTTCACAACCATTTCTGCAATTTCTGCTATGTTTGGCCTTAACCTGAGATGTGAATGTACCCTTGTATTTTTTAGATGAAAAATACCTATGTCAAATAGGCAGCATGTTGTAGACATATTGCAGAGGCTCTAAAGAGAAAGTCACTTTTTAACCATGATTACAAGGATATTTTGCTTTACTTTTGGATTATTGTGCTGTCCTCTCCTTTTACACTCAGCTAATATATCTGACAGAAGTCTGTCTTTCCCAGGCAATTCTTTCATTCCTCCCTGGACAAAGCTATAGTGGCCCACCTTCTAAGGATCACCCTGACACCATCAACATTCCCAGGACTGATTGATGGAGAGGGATAACTATCTAGAATGTGTGGGACTGGGTCCTGAATGCTGGCTTCTATTTCTTTTATCTTTGGTACCTGTACACAATGCCCAGGTTACCTCCCCCAAGGTTTTATTTATTTATGTGTTTGTTTATCTATTTATTTACTTGCACCTCTATACTATTAGCATTTCCTGTGAGATCCAGCCTCCTGCTTTGTGCTTCTGAAATTTCTGCAAGGTTGAACACATCCAGCTGTTTCATCTACGTCTACAGAAACAATACAGTCGTCCCAAGGGAGCACTGCCATTCCACAACCACTCTTGCTTTCCCCGAAGCCATACTTTTTTCCTTTCACTCAACATTTAATCCCCTTGGCTCTTTGTTGCCACACTGCTTGAGAAGAAAAATTAGATTATGCTCTGAATATAAATACTGAAAAACAAATGTTCTAAGCTGAATTTAACTCACTTTTTTAATGTTCACTTTGGAATGATCTGTTTGTGCCCTAAAATAAATCCTCTCTGACATTTGATTCTCATTTAATATTCACCTTGGTTGAAGCTTCTGGGTCTCCATCTCTCTCCAACCTCCCTCCCTTCAAGTCTTGGTTGCCCAGCAACCTCAAACAGCTGGTTGCCCAAACCGGAAAAGTAAATGGGATTAACTCTGGAGGAAACTAATTGAAGGAAGCGTTAGTATGCCCCAATCAGAATTCTTTCAATACTAGCTGATTAAGTTGTGCTCTGCTGTCCTAAGTAGGAATGCGGACTGTGGCATGTACAGGTGGAAGAACTGTCACAGACTTGAAGACACACAGCAGTGGTGACAGCAGCTACTTACTATATAATAGCACTTAACAGGCTCCAGTCCTCTACCTGCAAAAAAGCGTAAAATTATATTACAAGTCTTTTGCCCACTCTTCCTCTCATTCCTGTATTCATGCATGAATTCATACATTCATTCCCTCACTCCCTTATCCAATCCAGTTAAGTATTATTGAGAGACTGTAGGCTATTACAGATTTTCTATGGACTCTGGGGTGAACCTGACATTGGTTTTAATCCTAACTACTACTTTCTAGCTGACAATCAACTAATTTTCTTAAACGCTCTAGGTCTTCATTTCAACATTGATAAAATCAAGTTATCAAACCCTACCTCAAAGAGATATTGTAAGGATTAAGTAAGATAGAACATGCAAAATAACCACTACAGTGATCTGGCCAGATGAGACCATCCATTAACTCACTTTTCCTTCTACTACATGACATTGGAATGTGGGAGAAAAATGGGAAGGGTGTTAGCTAGTTTGTGGCTGTATTTTAAGCATAAAGCCAAGGCAAGAATGGAAGTTTGGCGATAGTAATTAAGAGGACACGACAGGTATGACACTTTTTTTAATGAATAGAATAGGGCGAATGAAACAGCAGTAGAAATTGTCAAAGGAAACTCCCTTATTTGAGACCGGATAATCCCAGAAAATGGTGGTGTCATTAAGGAACTAGCAACCAAGGAAGGGAGGTTAGTCTGTCAAACAATCTATGTTTAAGTACTAGAGGCTGAGCTGACCTGGTGGTAGAACAATGAAGGACATAATTTTTACTTCGATTTGCCCCTGTTTCCATTCTGCTCTCAGACACAGCTAGCTAGAACAACGGAGAAGGCAGAGGCAGGAGAAGAAACAAGTATACTCAGCTGGAGTTAAAAGAACCTAGGCTACTTACATGATCTAGAACTCTGACATCCAAAGATTTAGAATCAGCCTTTTAAACAATTTTCAAGATTTCCTTCCTCAGAACAAACAAACAAAAAATTGACAACGGTTTTCTAGACCAATTCATATTGGCCATATATAGCCCCTAGAACTTCTGTGTGCTGGGAAATCTCCCGCAGGAGATGGGGCTACAGAATGTCTGTAGACGGAACCTATTTTCTCACATTCTCTGTTGGTCAGACAAGTGGATTCGGGGACTGGATAAGGAAACACAGAGACCAGACTAGTACAATCCAAAGTTTTAAAGTATATGTAAGTCTTTTTAGGGACATGTATTCTGAGTGAGGCACAAATGCTAATATGTGGGATAGAATGATGTAGCCCTGAATAAGTCCAGCATGGTTGTTGTTTATTGTTTATTATCACGCACAAAAGCGATTATTAAAACTGCTTCTTTTTGAAAATGGTCATCCAATGTACTACAAACTGTTAGTAAAAATTAAAGAGGTAGTCAATAGGAAAAGGATAGCTTGAAGTGTAAACATAGGATAGAAATGAGACTGGAGGGGCACCTGGGTGGCTCAGTTGGTTAAGCGACTGCCTTCGGCTCAGGTCATGAACCTAGAGACCCCAGATCGAGCCCTGCATTGGGCTCCCTGCTCAGCAGGAAACCTGCTTCTCCCTCTCTCACTCCCCCTGCTTGTGTTCCCTCTCTGGCTGTGTTTCTCTCTGTCAAATAAATAAATAAAATCTAAAAAAAAAAAAAGAAAGAAAGAAATGAAACTGGAAAGAAAGGCAGGAACCTGTGCAATGATTTTCCCATTGGCAAATTTGGAGATACTTGAAGAACTTCTGAAAGAGTGATAAGGTGTGCAGGACTAGCTGTTAAGTCTATCCACTTTTCACCTGACTAATAATATGAAAAGTTCTATGGGGGAGGGGGTGCCGATAATATGCAACATAGATTTCAAGAGGTCTGCACAATTTTGTGATCTGTCCTTGTCGTAGGGTGTCCTATGATATTCTCCTTCCCTCTTTCTCTTTTTTGAATATTTACATCCTCCCCAATGTTTTCTTGTATATATTAAAAAAAAATGTGAACTCCTCTCCAATACAGTAAGAAGCAAGATTTGTTACCCATATTCTTTTTCTTCTACCAAAGGCAAAGGTCATCTTTGTAATCTGTCCCCGCTGGAGATTATATATTTCATCCACTCTAAATCAGTCACTACAAAAGTAGAAAAGTTAAAAAAAAAAGGGGGGGGGCGGAAAATAGGGATGTTTAAACTATACAGAAAAAATAAATTATTCAGTGATATTAACCTCTCAACTACCTGCAAAGCTTTCTTTGTAGCTCAAATGGTGAGCTGGCCTTCTGAGAGAAACGATGTTTATCATTTATTTAATACACACGGCTGCAGCCTAAGGAAGAAAAGTTTAAAAGTAATGTCAACAGGCAAAGGATCACACTAGGAGTCATCGAACTCACCTTGCATTTCTCCCTGAGGCACAGCTGACGTGAATTCATTCAGGGCATTTCTATTATTCATGCAAAGAACTGTCTATCACAAATGCAATATGAAAAGGAGGTGTGCCCCATGTGAGGCATGAAATATCATCTCTAATAACTGGCAGTTTAATTCCAAGATTTTGAGACTGCTCATTTAAAAGTACCTGAAGCAAAGTTCTAGAGTTCAGAATGAAGGAAATCATTTTTGTTATATTTTAAGAAACCATGTCTTATGTCTGCTAGAAAATACCAGAAATTGGGTTAAAAGGAAGATATGAAAAATAATGCAAAACCAACAATGGAATGTCATGGCAGCCAGTGCCTCAGAGTAAGAACTTTTCAGAACTCTGGAACACAGTCACAGTATAGTCTTTGAATTATCTTGGAAACCTGGTCTTATTCCTCTCTAATAATAGAACAACTGGAAAAGTCACAAAATTTATAGCAGAATCTAGAATTTACAGGAGAACCTAGATCTTGAAGCATAATCATTTTTGCCTTTGATAGACTAATAGCATTGCTGACTCATATATCTAGAAGGGACCACAGGAATCACCCACTATAATAAACTTTTCCTAGTGCTTAAGAAACTGGACCCAGTGGCAGACATAAAACCAGAACTGTAGACTCAACATAACCTGCTATTCTTTCTACCAAACTCCATAAATGTTTTAAATTATACTAAAAATAATATGATGTTAATAGTGTTTAAATGTCCACTTTATACACATTCTCAAACTCCTTTACATCTATAATGCTCTATGCCCTGTTTAACGGAGGTCTCTTATTTTTGCCTTGAAGATGAAAAATAACTGTCCAACACCCCTGAATTGGATTGTTGTGGTGGTTTGAGGGGTAATAGGGGTAGTTTGTGGGGTTCCCAGGATCAAGGTTCTATAGGAAAACCAAAATTAGAGCAATGGGTAGAGAAGATGATAGAAAAGGAAGCCAAAGCCCGCTCAGCCAAGGGAGTTAAAAATGGGAGGTCAAACAGGAACCAGGGCTACAGACGCAGGACTTCCTGTCCTAGGGAGACAAGTGCAAGAGCAGCAGCAGATGAATCAGGATGCCGTCTGCAGCAATAGCCCAGAGCAGATGCTGTCTATGAATGGTCTGTATGTGCCAGCTGTGGCAGGGTGAGTGGGTGGGCTGATTACGATTAAATACAGGATAGAGACAGGCTCACACATACGGAAAATGTTAAGCTGGTTTGCTTGCTGTATTTCTGGTCTAGCCCCAAATTTTCTCCAGCTGGACACTTCTAGCATAGTGGGAAAGCATAAGCAACAACCAGAACTTCAGCCCACCCATTGCTAATGAGGCTTGGCTTTCTTCTTAGAGTCAGCTAGACCCGAGAGTGCCTCTGACACTTCCAATAGAATGTGAAAGTCACTGAAGTTAGGGATTTGTAGGTGAAGAAAATGAGAGTATGTGAAGTAGCAGCGATTGAGTGAGAGAAGACACATGTTAGCTATATGTAACCACCAAAGTCTCCAAATGAAAGTCAAAGAACAATTCAACCTATTAACCAGTATTTGCCTACAGTCCACAACGCTGAAGAGCCAACTCTTGCGATGTCCCAGCCCCCACAGGTGTTTAAATTTAGTGATGCAGGACAGGGCACATATTTAAGCGAAAACACACACATACATACACACAGTTTTCCTCCCACCAATTTTGCTCAGTGTGTCTGTGAAACAACGGAACTCTGGGTCCTGCCACTTTGGGGTGTAGAGGGCATCAGAAGGTAGGACAACAACAACAAAAAAGATGTGGATAGGGTAGAATATGGAGCACTGCTGTTCCTCAAATGAGAGAAAGAAACTGTTGTGGAGGATTTTCTCTCTCTGAGAAACCAGGACTAAAATTCACTCTGGGCTCTAGAAATTTCAGATCCTGTTACGTTCAACATCAGGAAACCACGGTGAATAAACAGAGAGGGTAGAACAGTAAGGATATGGAAAGGGCTGAGGAAAGCAAGGAAGAGGGAGCAGAATGTACGGAAAAAGAGCTTAAAGAGAGAACATAGAGCGATCACATGAGGTGTAGTCCGCTGCCCCACGGCACTGATATGAGTCCATCCAGAAATGAAAAAGACATGGCTAGAAACTTGGAGCTGATCTGGGAAACAATGGGGTAGGAAAGATATGGACAAGAATCCATAACATCATCTACCTTGAAGGTTGCCAGGAAAGCATCTGACAGAGTGCCTCTCACATAATAGATTCTGAAAACATCTTTGTACCTCTCCTTTCCATAAAATTTCCTTGAGTACTCTTGGTGATGGGTGGATCATGAGGAGGAAGGTTTCTGGGGAGTTGATAAGGTTCCTAACAATGATTGTTATTTCAAATTAGTCAATGCCCTGCTTTTAGGGACAACACAGACATGCATATGCACACATGTATTCTCACTGTTTAAAGAGCAGGGCACTAAGCACATTATTATCATGTAATTTATAGTAACAAGGAGAGATTAACTTATCCATGGCAAGCAGTATGGTACTATAATGGAGAAAGGATAGGGTCTTTGTTAGAGCTGAATTAAACCAGGAATCACCTCCTCACTTGTTCTGCAATTGGCGTTTAAAACTCTATGTGTTCTAATTCACTTGTTTGTAAAATGGGGATAAAAAATACCTATATGGTAGTTTTGTGAAAATTTAAGGAAATCATAAATGTGATGTACTAACAGTGACTGTTAACAAAATTATTAATTTCATCTTCACTTTCTCAGTCAGCTTACACATATATGTGTTTCTATTTTGTGATATAATCATAAGTACACTTTTCAAGGCTTTTGCATCTCTTGTTTACAGAAAACGGCAGGCAACCTTAAACAAATCCCATCTCTGCAACACACAAACTGTTAATTTTGTTTCTTCTCATTAGACAACTACTAACCTGGGTTTTGAGGTTGGATGTCCATGGATTCTGTTAGACTTTCCTTTGCCTACTTTATTTATAGTTAGTTAATTGCACTTAGCATATGTAGCCTGACTCATTCTCATTCATGTCTGCAAACCTCACTGCCCTCCCCAACAGATCTAAACTATAACTTCAGGGCTGGTGTATAAAGTGCATCCACAGGAGAACTTGCCCTCTATCAGAAATTAGGTATAGTCAGCTAATGAATGATTTCCCCTTCTTCATACACAAATCCACTTTCTGGGACACTGGAACATCTTCAAACTTCCTGACTGACACAAATGATCCAGAGTGAGGTGATGGAACATTAGGGAACTCAGCTAGGCAGAGCTGAGGAGGCAGAGATGAAAGAGATGAGATAGGAAATGAAGGTCACTTCTCTACTTCTCTTCCTCCCCTGCTTTCCCTACAACTTCTGTATCTTCGTAACAGTCCCATTACCTAATTTCCCATCCCATTTTCTTTTCACACATCTTACTCTCTTTCTCCAATTCTCAGATTCCTTTTCAATTTTATGTTTCTATTTCTCTTTCAATTCAGATTTTGTATTATATATTTGCTGAGCCCATAAACTGCACTCATGCCCCAGAGGAACATCCTGAAAAATTAAATACATTGTATTCAACTTATTTTGGAATTAATATGACAGAAAGTGAACCAAAATTTCATTTCTTTATATACTGGTTAATGAACCTACATTTTGGCAGACATGGAAGCTTCTTTCAGTGCTTTCCCCTCCCTTTTTTACAGGCTTTTTAAAAAGTAGCTTTATGGGCGAGTTTCAGTAGGGGGTGAGCATGGAATTTTTATACTACAAACCTTCCCTTTTCTCTCAAATCTCAAGCTTCCCTTCTTTTGCTGAGCATCTTAAACAAGCAGGCGGATGTTTTTCCTCTTTTATTTTTTAATTGCTTATGTTGATGTGCAAGACAACATTTTCAATGAGATGCAAAAGGAGTTGCCCACACAGTAATAATGGGGGCTTTGTGGGCAGCGCAGCATGTGCTATGTTTCTCTGAAGCCTTTAGGTCCTTATCCCCAGCTCTACAAAGGGGTCAGTACATTTCAGCTTCCCTCCCTCCCATACCAAAGAGATGTTCTGACTGTGAGAAAAACAGCAGGTAGAATAGCCAATAACCCTTCCCCCACTATGCCTATCACTTCTTTTCCACAATTATTACATTTTAAATAATCAGTTGTACTTTATGAGGATTTAATGCAATGCTGCCATGATATCGTAAACCAGAGCTGACTTAAAAGAGCTATTTCACTCAAAGATTTTTGCTATTCAATTAGCTTTTCCTGTTAATACATCATGATAGCTACCATGATTAGAAAAAATAACCCTCACTAATTTACACCTGAATGACATATAAAAGGTTGCTAAGTGCTTTGGAAGTATAACAGGATTATTTTTGATGTAGGAAGTAATATATTTTCTAAGGACAGAATTCTGGCCAAAGTCGACAAAGAATGAACAAATAGAAATTACCAATCTTGATTTAGTGTTATTCTAAAGGCCAACTATTCATTTAGGTATTTAAGGATTTTTGCTCTCTAATTATTAATTGATAGCCTTTATTCAACATAGGCAGCACAGACTGTCAATATCTATCCTTTCTCAGGTCTTCTTCACATAAATTATAAGTGTCAGACCCTGCAAATCTTTATGAAAATTCATGGTATGGGAGAAGAGTGCAGATGTTGTCTGGGTAACAGACTTGGGCACACTAAGTACTAGGGACGTCTGTGGACCTATTTTCTTAAGGCAGGACAAAAGAGGATCCCCCTTCAGAAGGGTTAGCTCACTCTTGAGGCATTAAAATTGGAAATGAAGGGTGAAACTAAGGGCACATTTTCCTTAGAATTCCCTAGAAGACTCACGGCAATGGTACTTCTACAAACTAGTGAATAAACAATGATATACAAACTTAAAAGATCCTCAACCTCACAAGGAGGGTAAGGAAGGCCATTTTCTAGCAGGCTTGGATATTGCTGAAACCTTGAGAAAAAAGGAATTCACCCAAATTTATAGTATGGAAAGTCAAGTGGCAAGTTCTTGGCTTGGCCTGCTATGTTTAAGAGGCTTTTAAAATTATAATCTGACATCTAGGTCTTTAATTCATTTTGAATTACTTTTGTGTATGGTGTAAGAGTGTGGTCCATTTTCATTCTTTTGCATGTAACTGTCCAGTTTTCCCAACACCCTTTGTTGAAGAGACTGTCTTTTTCCCATTGGATATTCTTTCCAGCTTTGTCAAAGATTAATTGACCATATAATTGTGGGAATACTTCTAGGTTTTCTCTTCTGTTTCATTGATTTATGTGTCTAATTTTGTGCCAGTACCATACTGTTTTATAGCAGTATTATCTAAAGGAGCTGAATTATGAAAGCAGCCCAAGTGTCCATTGATAGATGAATGGATAAAGATATGGTGTATATACACACAATGGAATATTATTCAGCCATAAAAATGAATGAACTCTTGCCATTTGCAATGATATGGGTAGAGCTAGAGAGTATAATGCTAAGTGAAATAAGTCAGTCAGAGAATGACAAATACCATGATTTCACTCATATTGAGCAGAATTTAAGAAATAAAATAAAAGAACAAAAGAAAAAAGAGAAACAAGCCAAGGAACAGACTCTTAACTATTGAGAACAAATTGTATTACCAGAGGGGAGGTGGGGGAGGGTGTGTGAGTGAAACAGGTGATGGGGATTAAAGAGTGCATGTGTTGTGATGAGCAGTGGGGGATATATGGAATTGTTTAATCCCTATATTGTATGACTAAAATTGATATAACACTATATATTAACTATACTGAAATTAAAATAAAATTTTAAAAAAGAAGCCAATCAGAGATTTCTTATGAAAACTTCCCACAAAGCAAATGTAAAATCTTAGTAAATTACTGTTCCTGTTGCATTTATGAAAATAGGAGATAAAGAATAATTTTTCCTGGAATTATTTTTGGTCAAAAGAAGGATGCTGTAGAGAGAGAAATATTGTGTTTGATGGAAAACTGAGAGAAATATTATGTTTGATGGAAAACATCATCACTAGAACAGTTTTCTGGGTTATCAGAGTCCAGCCCTGTTCTATGTCTTTGAGATATTTTTGCAACTCTGTACAGTAGGTAACTAACAGATATGCAAACTTTGTCTTGTCTGGTAGAGACTTCATTTACTTCTTCAATGGTACAGAAAAGATCACTTTTGGTACTTAGATATAAATTGGACTAGATTTTGTTCCTTTGAAAAATTAATAATAACCAAATTTTTAATTCTTTCAATTTTTTTCAATATCTATCTACAATCCTCCAAGCCAACCTTAGTTTTTCTCCCTCCTTCCTAACTTGACATCACCAAAATTCTAACTGTCAGATCCCCTGGCTGCCTTGAAGTTGGGCCTGTTACTCAAGATCTAAAGAAATCCTGCAAGTGGAAGCCAAGTGATTTGGCATAAGACCTAAAAGACTCAAGACCACAGAAGACCATGCATGAACCAAAATTCTCCTTGAAAAGAAAGTGTGGCAAAATACTTGGGTCATACATGCCCCCATATAAGAACGTGGCTAACATCATCAAGACCATCAATATTCCTAGCTTGAGAATTTCAAGAAAATCAATAATGGTGCCACACAACCAAAACATCTTCCTCCACTCATGTATTTCCTTCAAGGATACACTTCTGTTTCTTTATAAGAGTACAACTTTTTATATTAATATTTTCTCCTTCTCATTTCAGCATCCCTCTTTTAAAATGTGATCTCTAGGACTCTAAAATCACTGACTTTTGCTACCAACTCTCAAAAGATGTTCTAACGGATTATACAGAAATGATGTCAACAACAGTCTTCAAGAAACTATTGCTTAAACTCTACTTTGCTCCATTTAGGATACTTATTATCTCATAGAGGAAAAAAAAAAAGTCTTCTTAAACAAAAGTGAAGACTGACAATGTCGAATTTTACCTGAGCCCCGTGTTCCCCAAAATCAAAGATGGTTAAGAAATTCCTTCACCCTTTGTTTATCTAAAAACAACTAACTGCTAATGACCACCCTGCCCTTTAGTATTCCCATATGACTATCCTTCCTCAAAACTCCCAAAGTGGATGATTCCCCTATTTACCTATTTCTATAAAACCGAAGGCCCATACCCTTTTCTTTGAGATACTCCTCTTTATTGAATATTTCCCCTACTGCAATAGCCTGGATAAATTCATCTCCTTATTCATCCAGTGCATTTTGTCTTCCACGAAAGAAGCTAGGTTGCACAGGTTCATGCATTTGGGCTGGGTTATACAGGTCTATGCATTTGTCAAAAAAAATCATGAAATGATATTATGCAGGTTTGTGTAGTTCATTAAAAATAAATTTTACCTCAAGAGATAAAAGGAGGAATGTAAATTGGCAATGAACCATAGTTAATATTATGCATGCTTAGTTGTTTTGAGGTGAGGCAAATGAATGTCTGCAACTTTGAAATGTTCTCAAAAAAAGGAAATGGATTGATGCATCATTAGATGGATTGCTAAATAGTTTGTGATTAAGCATATACAGTACAAGGTTAAGTATTGAATGTAAGTGGTGAGTTTGTCATGCACACATCAAACTTTATAGTGAAATATTAAATTCTTTACCTCTAAGATGAGAAAGAAGGCAAGGATATCCTTTCTATTTCTGTTAAAATTTGTACTATTGGTTTTTGTGCAATAAGGAAAGAAAAGAAATAAAAGACATAAATATTGGAATAAACAAAATAAAACTGTTTCAATTTTCAGATGGTAGGATCCATTTATGTAAAAAATTCAAAAGTATCTACAAAACAATTAATAGCACTGGTTAATGAACTTAGGTCATAGGATAGAAGGTCAATCTATGAATATTAATTACACTTTTATATACTAGCACACATACTAAAAAGTAAAATTTTAAAAATAGCATTTATAACAGCAACAACAAAATCAAATACCTAGGAATAAATACAATGAAAGATATTCGAGATCTCTACTTTCTAAACTATGAAACATTTCCAAGAGGGGAGCCTGGGTGGCTCAGTCGTTAGGCATCTGTCTTCGGCTCGGGTCCTGATTTCAGAATTCTGGGATCGAGCCCCACATCAGGCTCCCTGCTTGGCAGGAAGCCTGCTTCTCCCTCTCTCACTCCCCCTGCTGTTGTTCCCTCTCTAACTGTGTTTCTCTTTGTCAAATAAATACATAAAATCTTTTAAAAAATTTTTTTCTGAGAAAAATAAAAAGATCTAAATAAATTAATCTACACCATGTTCCTGAATTAGAAGACTCAACTTTTTTTTTTTTTAAGATTTTATTTATTTGACAGAGAGAAACACAGCGAGAGAGGGAACACAAGCAGAGGGAGTGAGAGAGGGAGAAGCAGGTTCCTGTCAAGCAGGGAGCCCGATGTGGGACTCGATCCCGGGTCTCCAGGATCATGACCTGAGCCGAAGGCAGTCGCTTAACCAACTGAGCCACCCAGGCGCCCCAAGACTCAACTTTTTATGATGTCAATTCTCCTCAAACTGATTCATATATTCAACTAAATTTCAAGTAACTTTAGGCTTATGATACTAAAAATAAAGTAAAAAAATAAAATAATGTCAGATACTCACATTCTAAAAATCTTTAGAGTCTTTTAAAGACAACAGAGCTAGTTTTTACTTATCAAGAATTCATCTAATTTGCTGATGTTGCAAAGTACCATTAAAACAAGGTGTTTTATTAAAAGCAGATGAAATTAATGAAGTAACTCAGATTTCAGAGTCATCTGTGTCCATTTATCTAGTCACTGACCTTAGACAAATTACTGAACCTTTACTTGTTAGGTATTCAGTTAGTAGACCTTTGTTAACCCCAGAAAAACCTTACTAAAAACTGAAAACAACTCAATAAAAGATGTTTATATAATTAAAAAAATAGAGGAAGTGGTATCAAAAATAAAGTAAAAAATAAAATTGTAAGACAGATTATTTTTACATATGTGCCATAGTGTATATACACAAACACATAGGCTTATATTGCTTGAATAAACTAACAATGATTTTTCAATTAAGTCATAAATAATAAAAACATATTATAGAAGATTTTAAAATCAAATATAAAATAGCTGATATTTAAAGAAATTTTGACTGGGGAGCCTGGGTGGCTCAGTCGGTTAAGTGGCTACCTTCAGCTCAGGTTATGATCCCAGTGTCCTGGGATCAAGCCCCACATTGTGATCCCTGCTCAGTGGAGAGCCTGTTTCTCCCTCTCCCTCTGCCTGCTGCTCTGCCTATTTGTACTCTCTATCTCTCTGTCAAATAAATAAATAAAATCATTTAAAAAAAGAAAAGAAATTTTGACTTAAGCCTACAGTTTACAGCCTAGTGTATGCCAAAAATGCCAAATAATTTTGTTTAAGATACAAACACAAATCTAGTTTGTATGAAGGGCCACATAGCATCTAGATGAATGGCAAAATTAAACAGTGAATTTCTAATCAATGTCTCTAAAAAACTAGAGGGAAAAAGAGAGTAAAAATTCACCACCAGTAAAAGGATAGAGTGGAGACAACCTTGAGCCATAAATAATTTTAAATGAAACTGAAAATTCTACTATGAAATGGCTTAACATAACTCTTAACCTCACCATCAACCCACAAAAGTAGTACTAAGATAAGAAAGTTAAAAGACAACAGAAAAAAAAAAAAAACAAAATCTAAATATTGTTCACTAATTTCCTGCAACACAGGAAGAAGCAGTTCTGGCCAGAAGGTACATAGGTGGTCCTGGGATGAGTAAAGGAATAACCCTTAAGAGTGAAAGCTCCCAGAATTCCAATGGAATGGCTTTAGCTTCTTGCCATTTTGAAAGACCACATCCACAAGAATTTAGACGTATCTCCAGCTGGTGAAGTCAGACATTTAAGGGATATCAAAAGAAGGAGCTGACCCAGTTCCACCATTCATAACTGAACTACTCCTTCTCTTCTTCCACCTCCATCCTCTTAATACTCCCTCTCACATCACAGAATAAATAGAAGGGAACACCTCTAGTCTGCTGGGTACATACAGAAGAGGGTAAAATGGAATGAATAAATGCCTAGAGAAAAATAACAAAACAAAGTAAACCACACAATATCAGAAATAAATGTAAAGTTTACATCAGTGATTTCCACACTTTGCTACATTTTAGAATAATTCTCATGCCTAGGCCATAACCCATACTGATTAAATCAGAACCTCAAGCATTAGTATTCTTTAAACCTCCCCAGTTTACTTCAATGTGCAGTGAAGTTTGAGCAATGCCTCTCAAACATTAACGTGCATAATGATCACCTGGGGATCTTGTTAAAATACAGCTTCTGTTTCAGTAGATCCTGGGTGGGGTCTTTGTTTCTGCATTTCTAATAAGCCTCTAGATGATACCAATGTCTCTGGTGTAAAGACCACATTGTAGGTAACAAGAATCTAAATAGAACTTATGATGTAAAGTTAAGAAAAAATTAAAGGAGAACAGCATAAAAATTATGCAAATATACTTTTTATAAAAGAAAAAAGAAAAGAAAACAAAGAAAGATAAGGAACATAAAACCAAAATACAGTTTAAAAAATCAGTGGGAGGTGGCACCTGGGTGGCTCAATTGGTTAAGCGACTGCCTTCGGCTCAGGTCATGATCCTGGAGACCCGGGATCAAGCCCCACATCAGGCTCCCTGCTCGGCGGGAGGCCTGCTCCTCCCTCTCTCACTTCCCCTGCTGTGTTCCCTCTCTAGCTGTGTTTCTGTCAAATAAATATATAAAATCTTAAAAAAAAAATCAGTTGGAAAAAATACAATCAAAGAAAAAGTAGCAAAATCAGAAAAGTTGTTATGTGCTCCAGGACTTAATAAGAATTTGAAAGAAGTAAAACATCAGCTCAAAATTAGGATAATAGGACAAAATATTTTTAAAAAATAGAAAGGGAGAACGCCAAGCTAAATAGAAAATACAAAGCACGAAATTGCTATCTGATTACTGGAAAGCTTAGAAAAAAATAATGATTATAGTTGTTAAATAACCAGAGTGAACCCCAAGCCAGTCAAAAGATTAAAACAAATATTGAGAAAATGATAGATCTAAGGAATATAGATAATTCAATATGGGTAACTGATATTTTATAATTAAATAATAAAATAAGTGGACCAAAAAATATTCAAAGACATATGGAAAACACTCTCTTTAATAAGGGGGGAAGTGAGTCTGTAGCTTGAAATGATACTTCATACATTTGAATGTAAAATAGTCAAAGTTAAAATATATTCTCTATAAGTTATTTAATTTTAGGAAAAAAGAAAAAAAGTTTACAGGAAAAAAAAATGAAGTCACTTCCAAGTACAAAGAGAAAAAGCAGAGCTTAGACTATTCCATAACATTCTTCAATGTCAAAGGACAATGGAAGATGGTCTACAAAGTTCTAAGGAAAACAAAGGGTCACACCAAGAATAGTTTAAGTGGCTAATCTTACTAAAGTACAAATGCAACACAGAGATATACTTGATCATGGAAATATTCAGAGAATACACATGAAATCTTCTTGAAAAAAAATGATTTAGTGATGATATGGAGACAACCAAGGCATAAAGCAAAATGAGGATGTCAGAAATGGAGAAAGCCATGTTCTGGGCTGGTTCTGTGTCTGACACGACACAGAGAAGAGCTTTGTGGATATGCTTCCCAGTGAAACTGGTGAAAATTATTTTAAAACAACAGTTTAAGTGTCTGGAAATGGTTTTAAGCTCATGCAAAACTAAGGAAAATTTATTCAAGAAAATATATTAAAACTTGATGAGGACACAAAAGTCTGGGTATTTGAACCATGAACTGTTCCCTCTCTTTTCTATACCATGCAACAAGACAGAAACTCTAGTCTAGACTTGGTATAGTTGAGAACACAAGCACCCAACTGGAGGGGTATTGTGCTGGGATTTGGGAACAACATCAGAATTTCTCATTCTGAATGCCATCAGAATGTCTCACTCTGAACCAGCTATCTGTTGCTAAGGGCAAGTTCTGGGTGAATGTAGATGAGAACCAAGGGTTTCCTTCTTCTGTCTAGCCCCAAGGTGTGGGATAGGCTCTGTCTTGAACACAGTGCAGTTGCAAATGTTAGGGCCCCAGCTGTCATCATCTCAATTTGTAAGTCAGCAGTTCTATGCTGGGAGAGCCAGGTTAAAAGGACTTAAGGCTACTGCCCACCTCAACGCACACTCAGCACCAAAAGCAGGGTCATCACCTAAAAGAAGGTGCTCACTTCTTCATTGCTCCCCCATCCACAGCACTAGAGCTGTGGCTTAGAGATTAGAACCTAATCTCACCCTAAAATAGAGAGAAATAGATAGAACCTGATCTCATCCTAAAAACAAACAAAAAACATGGCTTAATTTGCAACAGAGTGTGAAGTTTAAATTTCAGGGGGTTCTGGAAAAAAAAAATGTTATGGTGAAAGGTAAATGGAAGGAAATTAGATTCATTGGAGATATAAGCTAAATAGGCTGGATGGTTTGACAGAGAAAATGGGGAAAAGAGATAACTGAGAAGAACCCTAATTACTGACCTCAGAAATTAACCCCTCAAAGGACCACACATTTCATTGGATTCATTTGTAGAACAATTTATTCCATATGGCATTAATGAAAACATTAGAAAAAAAAAAAACAGCCAGCAATTGATGAAGCTTACAACTGTACATATTAAGGGATTGAGACAATGCTGAGAAGCCCTATCAAAACAACCTCACCTCAGGGTGACTGTGGTCATACCCACCGCTGTACTCCGTAAAGAGTAATGTCAGAGAAATATAGGCTCCACTAAAATAATCCAGCCAGTTACTAAATGAATAAACAAGCAAGTAACAATAGCAAGAGTTACAAATTATTAATTGGTTACATCTAAAAAAAAAAGAATTAGGAAAAATGAGCCTCAGAGAAATATGGGATTGAATTAAGAACATAAAAATACATGTAACTGGAATGCCAAAAGAGAGCAAAGAGCAGACAAAATATTCAAAAAAATAATGGTTGAACATTTCCCAAATTTAATAATAATTAATTAGTTAGTAGTTACTCCATAGTTGGAGATTAGTACTCAGTGTGGCTGCAATATACTATCTAAAATATTTGGCCACCAACAAAAAATTAGAGGGCCTACAAAGAAAGAAGGAAGTATGATGCACAGATTAAAAAATGAGAAAGCAGACACTAGAAACTACCTGTAAGAGTAACCAGATGCCATATTTAACATATAAGATTTAAAAGTAGTCAAAATAAATATGTTCAAAGAACTGAAAGAAACTATAATAGAAGTAAAGTATGAAGACAAGTTCACATGGAGTAGAAAACATCAATAGAGAGATAGGGTTATTTAAAAAACAAACCATAAACTACAATAACTTAAATGAAAATTTTACTACAGCAGTTTTATGGTAGAAATTAGTAAACTTGAAATTAGGCCCATTGAGATTATATAATCCAAAGAAAAGAAAGAGAAAAAACAAGAATTAAGAGAAATGAACAGAACCTCAGAGAAATGTGGGACACAATTAAGAACATAAATATACATGTAATAGGAATGCCAGAAGGAGAAAGAAAAAAAAAAGGCAGACAAAATATTCAAAGAAATAATGGCTGAAATTTCCCCAAATTTGCTAAAAAACCATTAATCTACACAACCAGGAAGCTCAATGAATTCCAAATAAGATAAATACAAGGAGATCCACAAACAGACCCATCATAATAAAAAGGCTGAAATACAAAACAAGGGGATGGTGGAATCCTGAAAAAAGAAAGAGAATAAGGACTCACAAACTGCATAAAAACTCCAAAAGAATAACAACTTTTCATCAGAACAATGGAGTCCAGAGACAGTGGCATAATATGTTCTTTTTTTGTTGTTTTTTAAGGATTTTATTTATTTATTTATTTGACAGAGAGATCACAAGTAGGCAGAGAGGCAGGCAGAGAGACAGGAGGAAGCAGGCTCCCTGCCAAGCAGAGAGTCCGATGCGGGCCTTGATCCCAGGACCCTGAGATCATGACCTGAGCTGAAGGCAGAGGCTTTAACCCAGTGAGCCACCCAGGCACCCAGCATAGCATGTTCTAACTTCTCAGTGAAAACACTGTCACCTAAAAATCTTATATATATATATATAAAAAAAATGTTATCTTGCAAAAATAAAAGTGAAATAAATGCATTCTCAGATAAAAAAAAATAACAACTGAAAAGATTTGTTGCTAGCGAACAGCATACAAGATATACTTATTCTTGTATCTTGGAAAAAATTTTGTTCAGGCTGAAAGCAAGTGATTCCAGACAGTACCATGAATCCAAATAAAAGAGCAAAGAGACTAGTAAGGGGGATTACATAATTATAGAAGATAGTATAAATGCATATTTTTCTCATTTCTGATTTAGAAAGCAGCTGTATAAAACAATATGGATATGATGTTATCACTAAGCCCATAACATGTAGAAATATATTTGCCAATAACAGCACAAAAAATATAGGGGAAAAAACTGTATTAGGCTAAGGAAATAACTCCAGATGGTAACTTAATTCCACAGAATAAATAAGGAGAACCAGAAATGCTAAATAAGCTATATTAATGCAACAAAAGCTATAAATATACACTTGTTCTCTATTCTTCTTTCAATTTCCTTAAGAGACATTAAATAAGGGTGCCTGGATGGCTCAGTGGGTTAAAGCCTCTGCCTTCAGCTCAGGTCATGATCTCAGGGTCCTGGGATTGAGGCCCGCATTGGACTCTCTGCTCAGCGGGGCTCCTGCTTCCTCCTCTCTCTCTGCCTGCCTCTCTGCCTACTTGTGATCTCTCTCTCTGTCAAATAAATAAATAAATAAAATCTTTTTTTTTTAAAAAGAGAGACATTAAATTACATATAGAAATAATTACAGCAATGACTTCTTGGGTTTTTAACATTTAGAGATATAGTACATATACAATTAATGCCACAAAAAATGAGAAAAATAGATCTATATAGGAGCAATATTTCTATAGCTCTCTAGAATTAAGGTAGTGTAAATATAGAGCTGATTCTGAAAAGCTAAGAAGTATATAATACACACTAAAACAATCACTAAGGAAATAACTCAAAAATATACTAGAAAAAATCATTATCAAAATTAAAATGCTGGGATACTGGGTGGCTCAGCTGATGATCTGACTCTGGATTTCTGCTCAGGTTGTGACTTCAGGATCATGAGATCAAGCCCCATATCAGGCTCCATATTCAACATGGAGTCTGTTTGAGATTCTTTTTCTTCCTCTCCCTTTGCCCCTCTCCCCAACTGCACTCACTCTCTCTAAATAAATAATGAATAAAATCTTTTTAAAAACTTAAAATGCTACATTAGAAAATATTCACTTAATGCAAAGGGAAACAATAAAGAAGGAACAGAAGCACAAAAGAGATAAAGATATATAGAATAAAAAAGAAAATTGGCTGTATAAATCCAACTATGTCAATAACAATATTAAATGTAAATGGACTAAACAATTTGTTTGAAAGGCAGAGACTATCAGACAGGATTAAGGAGGGAAAAAAAGTTACCCAAATATATGCTGTCTACAGAAGAAATACTAGATTCAAAAATACAGATTAAAAATAGAAGGATGGAAAAAGATATTATCATGCAAAAAGCAACCACAAGAAAGATGGCATGGCTAATATTAAAAAAAAGAGCACATTTTAAAACAAAAAAATGCTAAGGGAAACAAAAAGGACATTTTATAATGATAAAAGGGTCAATAAATCAGAAAGGCATAACATTATAAATGTTCATGCACCTAATAGCAAAGCACAAAACTATATGAAGCAAAACTGATGGAAATGGAAGAAGAAACAGACAATTCAATATGATAACTGGAGATTCAATACCACACTCTCAATAACAACAATTAGGCAAGAGATCAATAAAGAAATAGAAGACCTGAATGAACAATAAACCAACAGGACCTAACAGAAAACTGCAGAGCACTCCACTCAAGGAGAGCAGAATATCTTTCTCAACTACATATAAAACATTCTCTAGGATAGAGCATATGCTACCCCATAAAACAAACTTCAATATATTGAAAAGGATAGACATAACTTTGAGATAAGTGAAAACAAATACATAACATACTAAAACTTATAGGATGAAGTCAAAGCAGGGCTTATAGAGAAATTATATCTGTAAATGTATACATTAAAAAAGAAAAAAAGATCTAAACATAAACTTCTACCTTCAGAGATTGGGGAAAAAAAACAGAAAACTAAACCTAAAGCAAACAAAAAAGGAAACAATAAAGATTTGATCATGAAGGGGCGCCTGGGTGGCTCAGTTGTTTGGGTGACTGCCTTTGGCTCAGGTCATGATCCCGGAGACCCGGGATCGAGTCCCACATTGGGCTCCCTGCTTGGCAGGAAGCCTGCTTCTCCCTCTCTCACTCCTCCTGCTTGTGTTCCCTCTCTGGCTGTGTTTCTCTGTCAAATAAATAATAAAATATTTTAAAAAAAAGATTTGATCAGGAATTAATCAAATAGAGATTAGAAGATCAATACAGAAAATCAATTAAACCAAAATCCTGTCCTCTGAAAGATCAACAAAGTGACAACTTTAGTGGTAGCCTGAAAGATCACTCCCCCCTACCACTGCCAATTGATATCCATGTCAATCTCGAGAACCTGTGAATGATACTTTACATGGTAAAAGGTGTGGTTACATTAAGGACCTAGAGAAAAGCTTATGCTGGATTACCCAATGTGTGGCTAAAATGACATCCCAGGCGCCCTCAGAAGAAGCAGATAGAGATCTGAGAAAGACACAAAGAGAGGAAAACAGAGAGAAAGAGGCGATGTGACTACAGAGGCAACAAGGAATGCCAGGACTGCTGCAGTCACCAGAATCTAGAAGAGAAGCATGGAAGGGATTCTTCCCTAGATACTGTAGGAGGAGCATGGCACTATGAACACCTTGATTTCAGAGTTCTGGCTTTCACAACTGTGAGAGAATGAATTTCTATAATTTTACCCCATGCAATTTGACAACTTAGACGAAATGGATGATTTCCTCAAAAATCTCAAACAGCCAAAATTCAACCAAGATGAAACAGGCAATCTGGAAATCCAATACCCATTTATAATATAAGTTGGCAATAGTGGGAATTATCTCTACTTGATAAAATATATGTAAAAATAACTTATAGCTAGCATTATACTTAATGATTAAAAAACAGAATGTTTCCTCTACGATCAGGGAAGAAGTAAAAATTTCTGTTCTTGCCATTATTAAACATAATAATAGAAGTGTCCTAGCCAGCATCATAAAGTAAAATAAAAATCAACAGAAACCATATAGATTGGAAAGAAACAAAGCTGTTCTAATTTGCAGATGACATGATTGTATACCTAGAAAATGCAAAGGAACCTATAAAAGAATCAAATTTAAGTGCTTCCAGCAATGTCACAGGATACAAAATCAATACACAAATTTCACCCACATTACTATATACTAATACTGTCCATGTGGAAACAGAATTTTTATAAAATTATTGTTCCAAAGAACATGCAATACTTAACTAATATACTTAACAAAACTGTTGTAGGAACTGCATGTTGAAAATTGCAAAATGGTGATGAAAGAAAACAAAGGTAACCTAAATAAATGAAAAGACATATTCATGGAATGGAAGACTCACAATATTAAGGATACCCATTCCCCTCAAGTTGATTCACAGGTTTAATGCAATTCTTATTAAAATCCAGGAAGTTTTATTTTGTTTTTTAGTTTCTTTTTCTGAGAGAGAAAAGCTGATTTTAAAATTTGTGTGGCAAGACATGTGCCCTAAAATAGCTAAAACAATCTTGACAAAAAAAATAAGGTGAGAATTACTCTACCTGAAATCAAGGTTTATTATACAACAACTTCACTAAGGCTATCTGGAATTAGTGGAGGAACAGAAACTTAGATCAATGGAACAGAATACAAAACTCAGAATCAGACCTAAACAGAAATGCTCAACTGATTTTTGGAAAATGTGAAAAAGCAATTATATGGAGCAATTCCATTCCAACAAATGATTACTGGTGTAAGTAGATATTCAGAGGTAATAAAAATGAACTTCAATTTAAACTTCATATCTTATATAAAAATTAACTCAAAATGGATGAAAGTTAAATGTAAAACACAAAATTATAAAACTTTTAGAAATAACCATAGGAAAATATCATCTAAATTCAGGGTTAGACTTGATGCTTACAGGATGATCTATAAAAGGAATACTGGAAAAACTGAGAAAATGCAATTAATAAATATTAAAATTTAGCTCTGTGAAAGACCTTGTGAAAAGGATGTAAAGATAAGCCACAGATTGGGGAAAATATTTCCAAACCGCATAAACAAAAAAGGACTGATATGTAGAATACATAAAGAAATTCTAAAACTCAATAGTAAATTGTTTAATTGAATTAGAAAAATTGATAAAATATATTAACCAGTATTTCCGAAGAGGATACACACTGAAGGAGATATACAGATGGCAAACAAGCATGAAAGAAAATTCATCATCCTTAACCATTAAGGAACGTAAATTTAAATCAAATGAGATATAACTACACATTCATCAGAATGGATAAACAAAAAATGGAGAAAACAAGAAGTAGACATAGTTAATATATAATTTATAGGTAAAGTCAAGTGTATATATGCATGGAGAGATGTCTAAAATGATGACCAAATGTAAAAATTAGATATTTCTGAGTAGAAATCCTCCTCCTCCTCCTCCTCCTCCTCCTTCTCCTTCTCCTTCTTCTCCTTCTTGGTTAAAATCTTTTTAAATTTTCATCATTACAGTTACATTCTATTTTTTCAATGTATTTAATTTTATTTGTGTGTATATATTTATATATAAAATTTACATTACATATTATAAAGAACAAAAAACGTTTATATATAAACATATATACATTTATATATTTATATATAAACGGTTTTTGTTCTTTACAATTTTGAGATGTAGTTTCTTCTAAGAAATTGAAGAAAATGCACTCAGGATATACTGTATTGCTCTGTTCTTTTGACCTGTGTGTTTATATTCCTTCTTTTTTTTTCCTTTTTTTCTTTTAATTATTATTTTTATAGTTTATAGGATCATTCCACCCTTTCATTGTATTAAAAATTTTTGTACATACATAAGTTTTTCTTTTTTTAACAATCTTAAGATTTAGTTTTCTAACATACAGGAAACATACACACAAGATCCACTGTATTGCTTTGTTCTGTTCACCTGTCTGATTATATTCCTTTTTTTCAGATTTTTATTTATTTGTTTCATTGTTTACTTGTTTGTTTGTTTATTTCTTTGGTTTGGGGTATCTTCTGATTTTTTTAGTGTATATTTCTCTGGGGTCATTCTTGCCATTTTAGTATTTTGTTCTCCTATTCATCTCTTCTTCTCTGGAAAGAATGAAAAGACAGAAAAACTCACCTCAAAAAGAGAACAAGAGAACAAGAGGCAATACTGAGTGCCAGGGACCTAATCAGTGTGGTTATAAGTAAGATGTTGGAACTAGAGTTCATAATAATGATTATAAAGATACTAGCTGGTCTTGAAAAAAGCACAGAAAATACTAAAGCATCCCTTTTTGGAGAAATAAATGAACTAAAATCTAATCAAGTCAAAATTTAAAAATCTATTAATGAGATGCAATTTAAAAAATGGAGACACTGACTGCTAGGATAAATGAGGCAGGAGAGAGAATTAGTGATACAGAAGAAAACTGATGGAGAATAAAGAAAGAGAGATAAACACATACTGCCTCAAGAGGGGAGAATTTAAGAGATAAGTGATATCATAAAGCAAAATACTATTAAAATAATTGGAATCCCAGAATAAGAAGAAAGAGAGAGGGGGGAAGAAAGTACATTAGAGCAAATTATACTGGAGAACTTCCCTAATCTAGGGACTTGCAAATCTCAGAGACAAAGAGAAAATTCCAAAAGCAGTTTGGGACAAGATGTCTGTAACCTACAAGAATAGAAACATCAGACTGGCATCAGACCTATCCACAGAGACCTGGAAGGACAGAAAGGACTGGTATCATATATTCAGGGTACTATATAAGGAAAATATGCAACCAAGAATACTTTAGCCAGCTAGGATGTCATTCAAAATAGAAGGAGAGATAAAGAAAATTCCAGGAAAACAGAAACTAAAAGAATCTGGGATCACTAAAACAGCCCTGCAAGAAATATTAAAAGGGGGGGCACCTGGGTGGCTCAGTGGGTTAAAGTCTCTGCCTTCAGCTCAGGTCATGATCTCAGGGTCCTGGAATCGAGGCACACATTGGGCTCTCTGCTCAGCAGGAAGCCGCTTCCTCCTCTCTCACTCTGCCTGCTTCTCTGCCTACTTGTGATCTCTCTCTGTCAAATAAATAAATAAAATCTTTAAAAAATATATTAAAAGGGATCCTTTGAGCTATGAAAGAGCCCAAAAGTAACAAAGACCAGAAAGGAACAGAGACAACATACAGAAGCAATGAAGTTACAGGTAATACAATGGCACTAAATTCATATCTTTCAATAGTTACTCTGAATGTACATGGGGTAAATGCCCCAATCAAAAGATACAGGGTATCAAATTGGATAAAAAAGCAAGACCCACCTATATGCTGTATGCAAGAGACTCATTTTAGACCCAAACACCTCCAAACTGAAAATGAGGGGGTGGAAAACCATTTATCATCTAATGGACATCAAAAGAAAGCTGGGGTGGCAATGCTTATAACAAATTAGATTTTAAACCAAAGTGTAATAAGAGATGAGGAAGGATACTATATCATAATTAAAGAGTCTAGCCAACAATAAGATCTAACAACTGCAAATAATTTAATGCTCTGAACTTCGGAGCAGCCATTTATACAGACCAATTAATAAAAAAAATTAAAGAAACACATTGATAATAATACAGTAATAGTAGGGTATGTCAGCACGCCACTCACTGGAATGGACAGATCATCTAAGCAAATGATCAACAAGGAAACAAGGGCTTCAAATGACACACTGGACAAGATGGATCTCACAGATACAGTCAAAACATTCCATCCTAAAGCAACAGAATAGACATTCTTCTCAAATGCACATGGAACATTTTCCAGAATAGAATACATACTGGGTCACAAATCAAGTCTCAACTGGTACCAAAAGACTGGGATTATTCCCTGTGTATTTTCAGATCACCATGCCTTAAAACTTGAATTCAATCACAAGAGGAAATTTGGAAGGAACTCAAACCAAACACTTGGAGGTTAAAGAGCACCCTACTAAAGAATAAATGGGTCCACCAGGAAATAAAAGAAGAATTTAAAAAATTAATGGAAACAAATGAAAATGAAAACACAACTGTTCAAAACCTCTGGGATGCAGCAAAGGCAGTCCTAACAGGGAAGTATATAGCAATACAAGACTTTATCAAGAAACAAGAAAGGTCTCAAATACACAACCTAACCTTACACGCAAAGGAGCTGAAGAACAGCAATAAAAAGCCTAAACCCAGGAGAAGAAAAGAATTAATAAAGATCAGAATAGAAATCAATGAAATAGAAACCAAAAGAACAGTAGAAAAGATCAACAAAACCAGGAGCTTGTTATTTGAAAGATTTGACAAGATTGATAAACCCCTAGCCAGACTTAAAAAGAAAATAGAAAGGACCCAAATTAATAAAATCATGAACAAAAGAGGAGAGATCACAACCAATACCAAAGAAATACAAAAAAGTATAATAACATATTATGAGCAACTACATGCCACAAATTAGGCAATCTGGAAGACATGCATGCCTTCCTAGAGACATATAAACTACCAAAAGTAAAACCGAAAAAAATAGAAATCTGAACAGACCAATAACCAACAATAAAATTGAAACAGTAATCAAAAATCTCCCAATAAACAAGGGTCCAGGGTCAGATGGCTTCCCAGAGGAACTGTACCAAACGTTTAAAGAAGAAGTCATAACTATTCTTCTGGACTTGTTTCAAAAAACAGAAATGGAAGGAAAACTTCCAAACTTATTGTATGAGGCCAGCATTACCTTAATCCCCAAACCAAAGACCCCACCAAAAAGGAGAATTACAGACCAATATTCCTGAAAAACATAGATGCAAAAATATCACCAAGATATTAGTGAATAGGTTCTAACAGCACCTTTAAAGAATTATTAACCATTATCAAGTGGGATTTATTCCTGGGCTTCAAGGGTGATGCAACACCCACAGATCAACATGATACACTACATTTATAAAAGAAAGGGCAAGAACCATATGATCCTCTCAATAGATGCAGAAAAAGCATTTGAAAAAGTACAGCATTCATTCTTGTTTAAAACTCTTTATCACATAGGGATAGAGGGGACATACCTCAATATCATCAATGCCATTTATGAAAATCTCACAGCAAATGTCATTCTCAACAGGAAAAACTGAGCGCTTTTCCCCTAAGGTCAGGACTAAGACAGTGATGTCAACTGTCACCACTGTTCTTCAACATAGCACTAGAAGTTCTAGCCTCAGCAATCAGACAACAAAAATAAATAAAAGGCATTAAACTGACAAAGAAGTTGAAGTCCCACTCTTCACAGATGACATGATATTCTATGTGGAAAGCCAGAAAGACTCTACTCCAAAATATCTAAAACCCATATAGGAATTCAGCATGGCAGAATAAGAAAAACCAATGCACAGAAATCAGTTGCATTTCTATACACAAAAAAGGGGATAGAAGAAAGATAAATGAAGGAGTTCATTCCATTTACAACTGCACCAAAAACCATAAGATACCAAGAAATAAACCTAACCAAAGAGGCAAAGACTGTACTTAGAAAACTATAGAACACTCATGAAAGACACTGAGAAAGACACAAATAAATGGAAAAATGTTCCATGCTCATAAACTGGAAGAACAAATATTGTTAAAATGTCTATGCTACCCAGAGCAATCTATATATTCAATGCAATCCCTATCAAAACACCATCAGCTTTTTTCACAGAGCTGGAACAAATAATCTTAAAATTTGTATGGAACCAGAAAAGACCCCAAATAGTTAAAGAAATGTTGAAAAAGAAAACCAAAGTTGGCAGCATCACAATTCCAGACTTCAAGCTCTATTACAAACCTTAATCATTAAGACAGTATGGTACTGGCACAAAAACAGACACATAGATCAATGGAACAGAATACAGAACCCAGAAATAGACCCTCAACTCTATGGTCAATGAAGCTTCAACAAAACCGGAAAGAATATCCAATGAAAAAAGACAGTCTCTTCAACAAATTGAAAATTAGACAGCCACATGCAGAAGAATGAAACCGGATCATTTCCTTACACCATACATAAAAATAGACTAAAAATGGATGAAAGACCTAAATGTAAGACAGGAATCCATCAGAATCCTGGGGGAGAACACGAGCAGCAACCTCTGTGACCTCAGCCACAGCAACTTCTTGGTAGACACGTCTCCAAAGGGAAACAAAGGCAAAAAATGAACTGTTGGGTCTTTGTCAAGATAAAAAGTTTCCGCACAGCAAAAGAAATAGTCAACAAAACCAAAAGACATCTGACAGAATGGGAGAAGATATCTGCAAATGTCTTATAGATAAAGGGCTAGTATCTAAAATCTATAAAGAACTTACCAGATTCAACACCCAAAGAACAAATAATTCAATCAAGAAATGGGCAGAAGACGTGAACAGACATTTCTCCAAAGAAGACATCCAAATGGCCAACAGACACATGCAAATATGCTCCATATAACTCAGCATCAGGTTTATACAAATCAAAACCAGAGTGAGATACCACCTCACACCAGTCAGAATGGTTAAAATTAACAAGTCAGGAAACAACAGTTGTTGGAGAGAATGCAGAAAAAGAGAAGCCCTCTGTACACTATTGGTGGGAATGCAAGCTGGTGTAGTCACTCTGGAAAACAGTATGGATGTTCCTCAAAAATTTGAAAATAGAGTTACCCTACCACCCATCAATTGCAGTACTGGGTATTTACCCTAAATCTACAAATATAGTGATCTGAAGGGGCACCTGCACCCCAATGTTTATAGCAGCCATGTCCACAATAACCAAACTATGGAAAGAGTCCAGATGTCCATCAACAGATGAATGGATAAAGATTTGGTATATATATTCAATGGAATACTACTCAGCCATCAAAAAATGAAAATCTTGCCATTTGCAATAATGTGGATGGAACTAGAGGGTATTACACTAAGTAAAAAGACAATTTGAGAAAGACAATTATGATCTCACTCATATGTGGAATTTAGGAAACAAAATAGAGGATCATAGGGGAAGAGAGGAAAAAATAAAACAAAATCAGAGAGAGAGATAAACCATAAGACACTCTTAATCATAGGAAATAACTAAGGTTTGCTGGAAGGGTGTGGGGTGGGGACTAGGGTAACTGGATTATGGACATTAAGGAGAGCAAATGATACAGTGACCATGAGGTAAAAGACTGATGAATCATTGACCTCTACCTCTGAAAACAATAATGTAGTATATGTTAATTAATTTAATTTAAATTTTAAAAAGACACTTGGAGAAAAACTATAAAAGAGGCAGTAATTCTACTCTGCTAACATAGACATACTATATTTGAGTCCTATACGCAATCTAGGAAAAAAATGAAATGGTGGAACACCCAGAAGAGAACAAGCATGATGACATGCTTGAAGAAATCTGAACAAAAGCAGTTTGAGAAGAAGGACCATAGTCATCTTTAAACTAGTTGAAGGCTTCCACAGAGAAAGGAAAATAGATATTAAGTATTATGTTCTAGAAACAAGAGCTATGAGTAGAACTTCCATAGCAACAGATTTCCTCATAATCAATCTGCCTCACGAAGTATAGAATGAGTTCAAGAAGAGGCAGGATGAACTTATGTCAGAAACGTAGAAAGAATGCCTGCAGTTCAGAGGGAAACTACAATTGTGGATCACTAAGATCTATTTAGCTAGAGTTCTATCTTTAAAAAAAGAAATGCCTCTGGCTAATTTTAATTGCTATTAACTTTGGATATGGAATATCTGGCTTTTTCTGACCTATCCCTTTGTACTTCTCCTTCTGGTAGGTGCTGACTGCAAGATAGGTCTCAGGTAGCATTGAGTTGATGCTTCAAGGTGCAAATCAGTACAATAGTCCCCTCTTAACCATGATTTCCTTTTCATGGTTTGTTAGTGATCTAAAAGCAGATGATCCTCCTTGAGACATATCATCAGATGGTCTACCATAGCCTAGCACTACATCACAATGCCTGTGTCCTTCACTTCATCTCATCACATTGGTGTTTTATCATCTCACGTCATTACAATAAGGGTATTATAGCACAATAAGATATTTCGAGAGAGAGACCACATTCACAATTTTTATTATAGTACATTGTTATAATCGTTCCTTTTGTTATTGTCCCTAATCTCTTTCTATGCCTAACTTATAAGTTAAAATTTATCATAGGTATGTGTTATAGGAAAACAGCATATTATACATAGGGTTCAGTACTTTCATGGCTTTAGGCACCCATTGGGGGTTCTGGAACATATCCATGAAGACAAGGGGGAATTACTGTATATAAATGTGAACCAAGGGTGTTAAACCTTTTAATGCATTAATTATTTCACATCATATATTTCTATGTTACAGACCAGAGAAAGGATTCTCTCCGTCATCTCTCCACCTTTTTGAAGATGTAACTGGAAAAGATCTAAGGCAAAAACATGCATCTGTTCACACTAGAGTTCCCACAACTAGGTCAAATAGCACTTGGCATATGACAGACGAGAGCCACACTTAGTGACCTTCATTCCTTCTGGTCCTCAGATCTCACTCTGGGGCAGTGCATCTCACTTTCTACGGCAGACCTTCAGCGTGCATTGGAAACTGTTTACTCTTTTTATTCCTTGAAGATAACATTCAGTCAAACTGAGGGCTAGTGACAGCAACTGCTATTTAAAGGAACTGTCACTCATTTTACACAAGTTCCAAGTATTTGAAAAATTATTTGAAGACAGTTTTTAAACAAATAAACATAATGGGACCATTCCTCCACAGCAGCATTCTTTCAGCATTTGTGGGTTTTATTTTTATTATTATTGCTCTATATTTAGACATCCCTGGAAATTAGCCACTCCAGGGTTATCCATGGTTTGTCATGACTTATACACACTTTCATTAAATATAAATCATCTTGTATTTTCCTTTAGTTACAAAAACAGACAATTCTCACCTTGCAGATTTACTGTGAACATTAGAAAACCTACTAGTAAAAAGTCTGACAGAGTAATTAGTTTTATTTTCTAGGAATTATACTTCTAGTCTACAAGCCCCAGAGAACAGGGTCTGTGACCTACTCATTCCTAATGGACATGAATTTGCTTCACAACTCCTTGGTGCATGTATATGACCTTATTTTATGTTTAAAACTCAAATTAAATGTTGTTCTATGTCCTAACTAGGCATCTGCCCTGCTCACTACTGTCCAGTGCTATTTTAAAATCCCAGGATGTTTAGACTGTATAGAAATATGGGGCATGGTCTGTTTTCATTTATTTGAACTAGTTGTTAAGAAGCTTATTAACCAAATTCAAGTGGTCCTATTAAAGACAAGAACGTCTCTCCTGTAAGGAGATAACCCATTATCTGTGCCTCATTTGGTAAGGACCTTTAACCACATGTTTCTTAAGATTACCAGCTTTTCTATGACAACTCTTCCTGTGCCCTTTCTTTGATTCTTCCACTTCTGTAGACACAGATTCAACCACCTCTTGATTCCTGGTCCACAACCAAGCTCATAAGACCTTGGGCCCTTTCCTAAAGCACAGGATGGCCTAGAACCCAAAATGACACCTTCTCACCTTCTTGAAGTTGTGTGCGTGTGTGTGTATGTATCAGAGTGGGAAGTTTATAATAAAGCCATAGGAAAAAACAAGAACAACTATTTTTCAGGTTATCCCACCATGTACTTTTGTATCCCCACTGCCTAACCCAGTCCTAACAATAGACCTGACATACACTGGGCACTCACGAATATTTAATAAGAATACAACAGAACTGCAGGCACAGGACACATGAACTCTCTTGAGGCATGCCAACTCTAAGATCCTGGAACACAGCTAGCCCATTGTTTACTAGTCGCAGAATTATCACTAAGCACACTTGTCATAAACCTTGGCTATGTCACTGGTAGTCTGAAGCCTTACAAGTAAGTTTAACCAAACTTCTCCAAGCAAGGTGACAGGGCACTAGGTACTAACAGGCTTCCACTACCTTCATAATTGACCCCATAAATATGCACATCTTGGGGAGCCAGACAAATGCTGATTGCCATGTCTGACATGCTATATTGTAAATCAGTAGAATAGTATAATAAAACTTCAGCTACTGAGAGCTGTTCTCCAAATAACTCTTTAAGTCTCCCAATACCGTTCAAATTTTAACCATTTTGAAGGAGTCTCTCTCCAGAATACATTATGTGTATCCCTGCTGTCTTGAGCAAATCATCGCAAACATAATTTAACCTTTCCATGATAATTTAATGTAATCATTGCAAACATTCATTATGCCAGACCACATAAACAGTGGTGCCTTCTGGGCACTTTGGAGTAAATTGTGCTCGTTGCATAGCAGGAAATAACCCTGAATGCTGGGTTTTCCCAAACCCACAAGATCTGTCTTTCATTACTTTTGAGTGTTTTCTGCTGAAGAGTTTTCTCACTCATTGCTTGATAATAGGATGTAGTGCTTTGTTGAATGATAGCTGTTGTCTTTCCTTTATAATTTTTTCTTTTGTTTTTGTTTCTAAGTTGTTAAAGCTTAGAAGAGGAGAAGCCAAGATTCATTTTTTGATTTAGTAATACATAAGAACGAATAGTCTCTGGTTTTCACTGGGCTTATATTTTATCATCTATTTTTGCTAAAAATGATGTCCAGTTTGCATTGCTTTGGGATCATGGCTATCTTGAGGCTATGAGTTTGCAGATAGTTGAATTACAAGTATTTACATGTATCTATATTTGTATTTCTTAGAACAATGTCATAGCTTTGAATCATCTGTTTCTCATGCCAGTCTTATGAGGATCATGTCATCAATTTTATAGATGAAAACTTTGGAATTTAAAAGGTTCACATCCCCATTGTCAATACAGAGGATTAAAATTTCATCCTTTCCCTCTTGATCCCAAAGCCTGACATAGTTCCCAGCATGTTACATTCTACAAATGTTCTGGTCTATGAAAAATGAATTGACCCTACCAGGTCTGATAACCTCACAAATGATGAAATGGCTATGGAATTTTTAGATTCACACTACTTCTGCTCGTATTCTAAAACCAAATCTCAACTATTAATCTGGCTACACATGGGTACACACAGAAGTCTGGGAACTGGAAGAAATTAAGCAATGTCAAATGAGACCAAAAAGTGAGAAAATACTAGATGGTCAAATAGGTAGAGACAGGGGCGCCTGGGTGGCTCAGTTGGTTGGGCGACTGCCTTCGGCTCGGGCCATGATCCCGGAGTTCCGGGATCGAGTCCCACATCGGGCTCCCCACTCGGCGGGGGGCCTGCTTCTCCCTCTCTCACTCCCCCTGCTTGTGTTCCCTCTCTGGCTGTGTTTCTCTCTGTCAAATAAATAAATTTAAAAAAAAAATAGGTAGAGACAGACATAAGTAAAATGGAAGTATGTTTAAAGTGATTACATTTCCTCCATCATTTAGTGAATATTAAATAAAATTCCTAAGTAACTCACATGAAATAAGAAACCTAAGGATACTTTGTAGGATACTACACTTTTTTTTTTAAGATTTTATTTACTAATTTGGCAGAAATACAGCTAGAGAGGGAACACAAGCAGGGGGAGTGAGAGAGGGAGAAGCAGGCTTCCCGCCGAGCAGGGAGCCCGATGTGGGGCTCAATCCCGGATCTCCAGGATCATGACCTGAGCTGAAGGCAGACGCTTAATGACTGAGCCACCCATGCACCCCATAGGATACTACACATTTTCAGAGGTTTGGCTGACATTTAATGGATGGTTTGATGTTTATTTTTTATTTTTATTCTTACTACCTAGGAGGTAAATATGTGCAAAATGACATATTTTTATTCCAGCATTTTTTTCCTTTCCTTTTCTTTTTTTTTAAAGATTTTATTTATTTATTTGACAGAGAGAGAGATCACAAGTAGGCAGAGAGGCAGGCAGAGAGAGAGGAGGAAGCAGGCTCCCTGCTGAGCAGACAGTCCAATGCGGGCCTCGATCCCAGGACCCCGAGATCATGACCCGAGCCAAAAGTAGAAGCTTTAACCCATTGAGCCACCCAGGTGCCCTTTCCTTTCCTTTTCTACATTCTCAGAATACTTTCTCCCTTTTAAAAACCTCAATCAGCCTTCTGGGTTCAGTTGAACTTACAGTTTCCATAACATCATTTCCATGATTTCCGCAAAACTCTCTTTCTCCTTTTTCTCTTCATTCCACCAGTACTTCCTGCCTTGATCTGTCATTAACAGTTTCAGATCTATACATATCTTGACCTAGATTGACTGTAAATTTCTCAAACACTGTATCTTATATTTCTAGTATAGTTTTTCCTATTTGAAATTAACAAAGCCAGCAAATGTCTAGTTATATAATAGGCGATTAAATGACAAATGAATATAGTCAATAAATTGGTAACACTGAAATTAGCCAAGTTCAATATATTCATACATCTTATAGAAGAGATGGGGATGTCAAACTGCATTTGTGCTAACTATTCTTCATTTACTCCTGTCCACACATCCATATCTATTTTCCACCTCTCTGTATGTGCACTGTGAGGAAGACCCCTGTGGATTACTGTGGTAGACAAAATAATGTCCACCAGCCCCCTACCACAAGATGTCCATGACCGAATGCTCAGAACTTGTGAATATATTACTTCATGGAAAAAGGGACTTTGCAGATGTGATTAAGGTTAAATATATCGAGATGAGATTATTCTGGTGCGCCTAATGTAATCACACACAATCTTAAAAGGAGGGAACATCTCCCAGCTGTGGTCAGAGAAAGAAGGGTGGTAACAGATGCAGGGTCAGAGAGGTATGACATAGGACACAACCTTGTTGAGTCACCAGTTTTGAAAACAGAGGAAGTGCCATGCACCAAGGAATGCTGATGGTATCAAGAAGACAGAAAAGGCAGGGAAATTGATTCTTGCCTGGAGTCTTCATAAAGGAACACAGTCTGGGGACACCTTGGTTTTGGCCCAGTGAAAACCATGTCGAATCTGGGACCTACAAAACTATAGGATATTTAACTTGTATAGTTTAAGCCAGTAAGTTTGTGGTAATTTGTTACAGCAGCAATCATGGAAAAGGAATAGAACTACACGTGTACTTCTAGCTGGATCTCTCTTGGATTCAGTCCATGAGAGGCACTGGTAGGACTTTGTATTGCTACAATGAGAAAAGAATAGTGAGAGGATTTCTTCCCTGCTCTCTCCCTATTTCAGTTCTATCGCGTTGACCCTGCCTATGTCCCTTCTGACTTTTACTGCCACTGACTGATCTTCTCCGATGCATCCAGCTCCCACCCGGCTCTGGCAATACTATTTTCTTGCTTCGTCCCTTCATCTTTAGAGATAGTAATGGTTTCCCACTCTTTGCTAGTTTCTGGAGGTGCCTCTTCTCCATGTTTATTCACGTAACCGCCCCAAAACCTCTGTTAGAAGTCCCCCACCACACAATGTCTATTTGAACCGTTCAGAGTGAATCTCTTCCCTGCTAGGGGCAGCCTCGTTTCCTGAAAGCACTGTGAAATGTTGCTAAAGGGCCTGATGGACTTGAGAGAGAAACACATATTAGAGAGACAAGGGCGAGGGTCATGAGAAACCATCTGACGCCCGAAAGAAACTTGAATTTCTTGACTTTTCCAATCCCATGAGGCATGTCCACATTTTTTTTTTTGCCTTATTTTGTGATGTCACCATAGCCTCACAATCCCAACTCTCACCCCTCCACTATCACCATATATACACAAATATGTTTTCTTGATGGATATTTACTCTCAAGTGTTTGCAATTTCTTGTGCTTAAAATCCCCTTTCATGGTATTTAATGTTCAAAACACAAACACATCTCTGAAAACAAGAAGATCAAATACTCAGAATAAGCATCACAAAGATCATCAGTCTATGCCTCACTGCATTCCATACTCAGCATGGGCAAAATTGGCACATTCATGAGACAAAAACTCTGAGTAATAAGATGGAAATATCACACAGAGCACCTCCCTTATCAGTTCAGACATCCAGATGTTCTACATCATTCTGAGCTGTGGCCAGAAGCTGACATTCCCAAACAACCATATTCTGGCCCCATCCAAATGTCCTGGCCTTACTTCTCAGGTCAAATCTACTTCTCTGTATTCATATGCCATAAAACACAAGAATGGGTGGTCCTGGGGAACATATGCTTCACCTCCTTCATTCCATAAAGGAGGAAAGGAAAGCCCTAAGAGTTTAAATCATGGAGCCAGACTTCCTGGGAGGATGAAACATGGCTCCATCATTTAACTGTGCAAACCTGGGCAAGTTACTTAGTTTGTCTGTGCTTAAACTTTCACATCTGTATAATGAGGGAAATAGTAGTATCTACCACAGGGTTGTTATGAGGCTTAAATGAGATAGTATTTGTAAAGGGCTGACAGCACAAGCCTACAACCAGTAAATGGGTTAAGAATATTAGAAGGAAAATTAAATCATGTATTTTCATGCATAATTAATCTTTAACAACTCTGCAGAAAAGACATTTTCTTTACAGATGATAAAACTGAGGCTCACAGTGTTTCAGTAATTTCACTAAAGTCACAAAACTGTCAGTAGAAAAGATTCAAACCCAGAACTGGTACATTATAGAAGAGATGGGGATGTCAAATGGCCTTTGTGCTAACTATTCGTCCTTTACTCCTCTCCACACCTATACATCTATTTTAGTCTCTGTCAAATAAATAAATAAAGTCTTTAAAAATAGGGGCATGGGACGCCTCGGTGGCTCAGTCACTTGGCGTCTGCCTGCGGCTCAGGTCATGATCCCGGAGTCCTGGGATCGAGCCCCACATAGGGCTCCCTGCTCAGCGGGAGGCCTGCTTCTCTCTCTCACTTCCCCTGCTTGTGTTCCCTCTCTGTGTTTCTCTCTGTCAAATAAATAATAAAATCTAAAAAAAAAAAAAAAATTAGGGGCGCCTGGGTGGCTCAGTCATTAAGCATCTGCCTTCCGCTCAGGTCATGATCCCAGAGTCCTGGAATCAAGCCCTGTATCAGGCTTCCTGCTCAGCAGAAAGCCTGCTTCTCCCTCTCTCACTCCTCCTGCTTGTGTTCCCTCTTTGGCTGTGTTTCTCTATCAAATAAATAAATAAAATCTTAAAAAATATATTTAAAAATAAAGTCACTGTCCGTATCAAGCCATTGTACAGGGAACAGTGAAAAGACCTCCTGCCTTTTTAATTATGCTTGATTACTACTTTAAAACTTCCTGTGTTTGATATTTGCTAGGATGCCTCAACTCTAACCTGATAACCATGGCATTTCTGCTCTTTACTAGCTTCCCCCTTTTGTTTTAAAACTAACTTTCTCATTTCCTGCTATGTTTCAAATTCTAATTATTATTGCCTGTTTTATTTTCAACATAACTATACTGACTTGAATTTGCCTAATGAAAACTTCCATTTCTTCCCATCATACAGCTATACAAGTTCAAATCAATTCTTTCTAAAGAGCTGGGTCCCCATAAGATCATTAACACCATTTGTTTATTATTGCATGGTATTATAAAAGGGAAAATTAACTTGTCCCTGTTCTACCTTCCAGGTTCTTAAAATTTTAACCCAAACAGTGCTGGTGTAAGAGCACATGCAAATAACCAGTTCATAAGTTGAGGCCATGAGAAGTAAGGAGATCTTTTTCTTACAATTTCAATTCGACTATAGTTGATATACAGTGCTTCAGGAATACAATATAGTGATTCAATAATTCTATACATTACTCAGTGCTCATCGAAATAAATGCATTCTTCTCTTGGTGGGAATGCAAACTAGTGCAGCCACTCCTGAAGACAGTACAGAGGTTCCTCAAAAAGTTAAAAATAGAGCTACTGTATGACCCAGCAATTGCACTTGTGGTCGTTTATCCAAATGATACAAACATAGGATTAGTAGGGACACATGCATTGTAGCAGCAATGCCCACAGCAGCCAAACTATGGAAAGAGCCCAGATGTCCACTGACAGATAAATGGACAAAGAAGATGTGGCATATATATACACAATGGAATATCACTCAGCCACCAAAAAATGAAATCTTGCCATTTGCAATGACGGGGATGGAACCAGAGGGTATTATTCTGAAATAAGTCAATCAGGGCACCTGGGTGGCTCAGTCGGTTGAGCGACTGCCTTTGGCTCAGGTCATGATCCCAGAGACCCGGGATCGAGTCCCACATTGGGCTTCCTGCTCGGCGGGAGGCCTGCTTCTCCCTCTCTCACTCCCCCTGCTTGTGTCCCCTCTCTGGCTGTGTTTCTCTCTGTCAAATAAATAAAATCTTAAAAAAAAAAAAGAAGTCAATCAGAGAAAGACAAGTATCATATGATTTCATTCATATGTGGAATTTAAGAAATAAAACAGATTAACATAGGTGAAGAGAAGGAAAACAAGATGAAAACAGAGGGAGACAAATCTTAAGACACTCTTAAATACAGGAAACAAACTGAAGCTTACTGGAGGGGAGGGGGTTGAAAGAAGGGTGAAACTGGGTGATGGGCATTAAGGAGGGCACTTAATGGAATGAGCACGGGGTGTGATATATGTAAATGACGAGTCACTAAATCCTACCTCTAAAACTGATAATACACTATATGTTAATGAAATTGATTTTAAATAGAACAGTCAATTAATAATAAGATAAACGTGTTCTTCATCATTTTCACCCATCTCACCCATCCCCCACCCACCTCTCCTCTGGTAACCATCAATTTGTTCTCCATAGTTGACAGTCTGTTCCCCTTTCTTCCTTTGTTTCTTAAATTCCACATATGAGTGAAATCAGAGTCATTTGCCTTTCTCTGACTTATTTCACTTAGCATTATACTCTCAAGATCCATCCACATCATTGCAAAAGTTAAGATTTCATTCTTTTTCTACGGCTGAATAGTATTCCTGTGTGTGTGTATGTGTGTGTGTGCGTGTGTGTGTGTGTGTGTGTGTTTATCCATTCATTTATCAATGAACACTAGGGCTGTTTCCATAATTGGCAATTGTAAAAAATGCTGCAGTAAATATATGGGATGCTGGGGTGCACATACCCCTTTGAATTACTGTTCTCATATTCTTCGGATAAATACCCAGTAGTGCAATTACTGGATCATATCATAGTTTTATTAATTTTTTGAGGAACCTCCATACAGTCCTCCAGCAGCGTTTTCTTGTTTTTGTTTCCCTTGCCTCAGGAGACTTATCTAGAAAAATGTTGCTATGGCCAATATCAGAGAAATTACTGCCTGTGTTCTCTTCTTAAATTTTTATGTCTCACATTTAGGTGCTTAATCCATTTTTAGTTTATTGTTGTGTATGGTATAAGACAGTGGTCCTGCTTCATTCTTTTGTATGTAGCTGTCCAGTTCTCCCAACACATTCTGTTGAAGAAACTGCCTTTTCCTCACTGCATATTCTTGCATCCTTTGTCAAAGATTAATTGACCATATCCTCATGGGTTTATTTCTGGGCTTTCTACTGTGTTCCAATCTGTCTATTTTTCTGCCAGTACCATACTGTTTTGATGACTGCAGTTTTGTAGCATAACTTGAAATCTGGAATTGTGATACCTCCAGCTTTGTTCTTCTTTTTCAAGGATGCTTTGGCTATTCAGGGTCTTCTGTGGTTCCACACAAATTTTAGTATTGTTCTAGTTCTATGGAAAATGCTGTTGGTATTTTGAAAAGGATTGCATTAAATCTGTAGATCAATAAGCCGTATGGACATTTTAATAATATTTGTTCTTCCAATCAATAGCTTTCCATTTGTTTGTGTTGTCTTTAATTTCTTTCATTGATGTTTTATAGTTCCCAAAGTACAAGTCTTTCAGAGATATGGTAAAGGGATTTTGAAAGCAAACAGACAAATCTGGTCGCCAGCATAGGTGATGAGACATCCTCGTCTGGACTTTACTGCCTCTATTTCCTCTACTTTAAGCCCTCTTCCACTTTCTATATGAAAATTGCATATTTCTCCTCAAATGGCAGCATTATTTGCAATAGCCACGATATGGAAGCAACTCAAGTGTCCTTTGATAAACGGACAGGATGTTAAGATGTGGTGTGTGTATATATAATGAGATCTTGCCATTAGACAACAAGGATAAACCTAGATGGTATAATGCTAAATAAAATAAGCTGGGCAGAGAAAGAAAAATACCATATGATTTCACTTGTATGTGAAATCTAAAAAAAGCAAAACAAACAACAAAAAGCAGAAACAGACACACAAATATAGAGGACAAACTGATGGTTACGAGAGAGAGAAGGGTAGAGGGATGAGGAAAAAGAGGTTAAGAGGAGTGGAAGATACAGGCTTCCTGTTATAGGATGAATAAATCATGAGGACACAATGTACAGCACAAGGAATGTAGTCAATGATATTGTAATAGTATTTTATGGCGACAGATGGTAGCTATACTTGAATCATGAGCACAGCATAATGTACAAAATTGTCCAATTATGATGTTGTACACCTGAAACTAAGTAACAATGTGTGTCAAGTATACAATAAAAATATTATAATAAAATAAAATAAAATAACATAACATAATAGCATTTCTCCCCAGATGGCTTCCTAAATTCCAAACTCCACTCAGGCTTAGGGATTCCCAATTCTCTGGTCTAGTTAGTAGTTATGGTCAACAGGTTTAGTTATAGACCACAGCCATAAACAGTAGTTTAACTTCAGTTGCTAAAAATGTTCAAGTAGTAGGTAAGCACACACATGATGCATTCAATATTTCTTGAGGGACGCCTGGGTGGCTTAGTGGGTTAAGCCTCTGCCTTCAGCTCAGGTCATGATCTCAGGGTCCTGGGATCAAGGCCCACATCGGGCTCTCTGCTCAGTGGGGAGCCTGTTTCCTTGGCTTTCTCTGCCTGTCTCTCTGCCTGCTTGTGATCTCTTTCTGTCAAATAAATAAATAAAATCTTAAATAAATAAATAAATAAATAAATAAATAAATAAATAAATAAATAAATAAATATTTGCTAAGATAATGTACTAAAAGGTAATAAACTTTTATTGACAATGGTTACTTCTAGTTTAAGTTTTCCAAATTTTCTATAACAATCAAGGATTGCTTTTATAATCAGAAACAATATTATTTTTAACAAATGTACTGGGGATCCTAGGTGGTTCAGTCAGTTGAGCATCTGCCTTCAGCTCAGATCATGATCTTGGGGTCCTGGAATGGAGCCCTGCTTTGGGCTCCCTGCTCAGTGGGGAGTCTGCTTCTCCCTCTCCCTCTGTTCCTTCCCCAAACCAACCCCACCCCTGCTTGTGCTCTGTGCTCTCTCACAAATAAATATCTTTAAAAAAAAACAAACAAAAATGTATTTTCAATCCAGCACATAGTTGACCATAAGAATACCAATAATTTTTCTCTGAAAATTTTTTTCTGCTTCAGACCCCGGAGTAAATTACCATTTGTTTGTAACTTAACTCAATATCTGTTTTTGCAGATTTAACAAAACTTGAATCCTGACCCCCACCTTTGCATAGATATGCATATGCCCTATGGCTCCTTCTTCATCACAAACCAACCAAAGTCATTAGCATGAAACCTTCCCTGATTAAGCTTGACCAAAGTCTATAAAGCATTATGCATACTGTAAAGGAAAAATGGGAGAAAATTTGATGAAGCAGCTCAGCTGTGAGAACCTTCAAAACCTCATAAAGCAACTACAGAAAGCAAAGCCAGAAAACCAGGGAAGCATGGGTTGACACCTCAGCCTACCTAGGTCCATGTTAACTCTGATAATAATTATGTTAAATACTCAATCTGTGATAGCCTCAGAGTCAGGTTGTTGTCACCAAAACATTGAGGCAACACTGGGAAGCAGATACCACTTTTAAGCCCATTTTAAAGGTACTTTAGGATTCCAGAGTAATGAAGTGACTTGCCCCAAGTGACACAGGTGGTAAATAGCAAAACTGAATTCACAGACCCCCCTGTCTGACTCCTGATGCCAGTTCTCTTCTTTATACCTAGTGGGTCGATACTGGTGAATCTTGCCCTGCCAGGAAAGTCAGAGCACCAGAGCCAGGAAAACAAGGCAGAAAGCTCGTGTGTCACAGAATCTTCAACCTGGTGATGGTGTTCGGGACTTGTCAAAATATGGTATTTTGGCATATTGAGTATCTGGGGAAATGACAGAAGTAGGAAGGTCACTCTGACTTTCCCACCTTCTCCTATCTCCCCTGTGAAAGTACCCACCTATACCACGAGGAAAAGGGACAAAGAGAGAGAGAATGGGGGTTGAGAAATCTGCATAAACCGACCTTGTTAAACTAACCTTTATCTTCCCACTTACTTCTTCCCCACTTAGGACTAGACCAAACTCCTCTGTATCGTCCATCGTCATGACCCTATTGTTTCCTCTTCTAAAAGGCACAAAAGTTTCTTGCTCTTGTGAAGACTCCCAATGAAATGTAAAAATTTAGGAAAATTAATATGCTTTTCTCGTGTTAATGTGTCGGTTTAATTTCCAGACTTAGCCTGGGGCCCTGAGAAAGTTAAGGAAAACTTTTCCTCCCCTATACCAATTAGCCTCTATGTCTGCCCAAGTAGATTCGAGCAAAACTAGAAGGTCCTTATCAGCCAGCCATACATTTGGTAAGCAATGCTTTGGGTCACAAGTTGACTTTAGAGAGTTCTATTTTCAGCATTTTCTTCTCTCCTCCCTCCCTTCCCATCCCCACTCCAATCCTGCCATATAAATCAAGCCCAGCTCTGGGTCATGTCTGCAGTATTCCCTCTCCATGCACTTGGCCTTAGAATATATTTGAAACCAGAAAACATTGAAAACAGCTAGGAGAGAGACAGGGCGTAAGAATCCTAGTGCAGATATATATATATATAGGCACTTTTTACTCTGTAGGTGGTGACCACTTACACACAGTCTAGCTTAGCCATGTGGGCTGCTCTCTCTCTCCTTCTCTTGCTTTCAATCGTTTCCTTTGTGAAATGCAGGAGAGAGACTGATTTCCGGGCCCCCTTTGTGTTCAACATTCTGTGGTTCTTCCAGGGCCTCGAAGAGCTAAACAGGGATGGATTATTAAGTAGTAAGAGGGAAAATACACTCCAACAAAACCCTGTAACACTAGGAATGTCTTTTAAATATACATTTTGAGCTGAAAATTGTTTCATATAAGTCTGGATAACAGTGCCATTTGCATTCTAATCCTGGCTCTGTCCATGCCACGCTAGGAGATATATGAATCTCTCATTCTTTTGGTGTTTTAATTTCCTCAGTGGTTAAGCAAGAACGATACATCCAATCTACCTTTCAGAATTTCTGAATGGATTATAGCAAAACACTTCATAATGTTTAGGCTTAAAAGATTTCTCTCTGAATCATATTTATGTTTTAATATTCTATTTTCCCCAAACAGTCATCAGTAGTATCACAAAGGAAATATATCCATATAATTGGGTTAATTTCCCCAAATCCTTGGATGATCCCAAAATGTTTGGCCGTGACTAATCAATGAATTTGAATTTTTGGCAAATAGCAACTATTGCGTACATGTTTCAAATATCTGCCCTTTTTTCCACAGTCAGAAAAATCTGTTTTAACTGTTAGAACATAAATATTAATATTCAACAGCATTAAAATACTGTTTTGTTGGAGGAAAATTCCTCTGGTGACATGAGAAATCAAGATGCAAAAATTCCATGTTGATGCCAAAGCATAAAATATACCAAATCTATAATATCATATTGAGACTGAATGCTGAAGTTGGAAATGATCTTAAAAAGAAAAAAAACTACTTGAAAGGCTTGAGTTTATAGATGAAGAAAAGAAGGAAGCAAAATATCCTGAAGCAGCCAGAGCTATTATGCTAAGTGCTTTACTCTACCAGTGCATTCAGTCCTCCCCTCCTCCATCTCAGCCCCCATTTTACCTAAGAATAATCTGAATTCTAGCATGGTGAGATAACTTGCCCAAATTCAGGGGTATGGCTGTTATCAAACCCCAGAGTCCCTGTCAAAGATCCTAGTTTAGAGATGGGACCAAAAACCTGTAAGTCTATATCAATAGCAAAATACCAACAAGCCAACCAACGAATTTTTCTCTCTGGGAGATGATGGTTAAAAGCTTGTACAGTAACAGGGCACCTGGGTGGCTCAGTGGGTTAAAGCCTCTGCCTTCGGCTCAGGTCATGATCTCAGGGTCCTGGGATGGAGGCCCGCATGAAGCTCTCTGCTCAGCAGGGAGCCTGCTTCCCCCTCTCTCGGCCTGCCTGCCTCTCTGCCTACCTGTGATCTCTCTCTCTGTCAAATAAATAAATAAAATCTTTAAAAAAAGAAAAAAGCTTCTGCAGTAATAACTGGGAAATGATAAGACTACCTGTGTGCCCCTCTTTGGGGATGACACATCACTCTATATGTAGGAGAACATCAGGCTTATTCCAACTACACATAACTGAGATCAGAACTTGCAATAACCCGGTTATAAAAATAATAGCTTCAGGGGCCCCTGGGTGGCTCAGTCAGTTAAGTGTCTACCTTCAGCGCGGGTCACGATCCCAGGGTCTTGGGATCGAGCCCCAATTGGGCTCCCTCCTCAGTAGGGAGTCTGCTTCTCCCTCTCCCTCTACCTACTACTTCACCTACTTGCAACCTCTCTCTCTCAGGTTAATAAGTAAAATCTCAAAAAAACACTAACAGCTTCAATTTATTGAACACCTACAACATGTCAGGAACTTCAAAAACGTTATTTCAAAACCTCACGTAAACTTTAAAGGTAAATACTACAATCTCATTTGACAGATGAAGTAATTCCACTTAAGGTAGAATAACAACAATAACAACAGAAAATATCTATATAGGATATACAATGGGCCAGGTGTTAAGTTCTTTCTTACACCTATTTTTATAGCTAACATATACAATACCTTATCTTCATAAGTCAAGGAAGTAAGCAGCAGTATCATATCTATTTGCCATAAGAGAAACTACTATACGGAGACCCTAAGTAGCTTCCCTAAACTGAAGCAGTCTGACTCCAACAGCCAGGCTCTTAACCACTGTTCCATACTCAATATCATACAGACAGTCAATGGCCATAGAAGGATCCGAACTTTGGACCTGAACTTCAAAGCCAGCATTTTTTCTAAGTCTCATGTTTCTCAGCCTTGGCTGTTCATTAAAACAATACAGGCAGCATTTCAGGGCCAAGACTTCCATGGAAGGGACATGATCATTGTATAATGCACGCAAACGGAAGGGGCTTTCAGCTGAGTTGCCTGCTCTTACGGAAGTGAGGAAAAAGTGTGGATGAGTACCGTCCCTGGCTTGGAATGAAAGCTCTCATCAGTTCTCACCTGATTCCTCGGGTGACTTGTGGGTAGGTACTGAGGCGGGGCCTGGCCCATCGCCACTGGTTCCAGCCCAAGCATGACAACCCGTAAACCAGGACCAGAAAACCTGCATGGGTTCTCCAGAAATGCTTTTAAGCCTGCAGATGAAATTTTGATCTATATCTCACCTCCCTTAACTTTTCACTTCAACAAACATGTACTGAGTTCCAACAATGGGCAAAATGCCATGAAAGACTACAGTGGGCACTATAAGGAACTCAGATTCCCTGTCCTTAAGGAAAGCACAATCTAGTGGGGGGAGTATAAATATTGGCAGCTAAGGATAATTCATATTATAGTACTAAGAAGCCCTTTTGGCTCTGTATCTAAGTTCGAGTTTCTGCTAGATATGGGAAAAATCTGTGAAGGTTCAGGTACACTCTGGGGGTCAAATCAAGGTACATAAAGGTGAGATATGGTGCCTTACAGTGTGCTTCACTCTCATAAATGAGTTTATACAACTCTGTGTGCTTTTAATGTACCCTGGAGAATTAGGCTGATCATTATTACTGTTGTATGAGTTTATAGCATCTTCTCTTCAGTGGTTTGTGTCCCTAAGAGCAAAATAAACTCCACATTTTCTTCCTGAAACCTCTCATGAATATTAATGCTGTCTTTATTTATTGTTTGGCAAAATATGACAAAAATAAAAATGCACTACAGCAAAAAAGAACACGCATACACCAAAAATATCTAGCCACTGTCAGAATACTTGTGTCATCGTCATTATCAATAAATTGTACACTTGACAAGCACACTGCACACATGCCATCGTCCCACGGTTCCTTCTAACCACTGACCGTTCTCAAAGGGAGCTGCTGGTTCTCTGGTTGCTACTTGTATGAATCCCACTCATTTTAAAGTTGCACAGTTTTGTCATGTTTGAGCTAGAAACATGGAGTTCAGTAACGCTCAGCCAAGGAATCTCAGAATCTTCCCTCAACGAACATACCCAGAAGCTCAAATCTATAAAATAAGCAATATAAGACTATTCTGGTTGAAAGGGGGATAGTGATTGAATCCTACCTATTCAGACTATCCATAGGTCCTTAAACAGCCTGAAGCAATTCGACAGAACCCTTTGAGTTCTGCACATCATACCTGGACAGCCACTAATGCAGTCCACTTTATAGACGCAGGACCAGATTAACAAGCAATTAAAGTAGTTAAGGCCACAGAATTAGCTAGCAGCAGAACTGGAATAACATTCCTATCCCCTCTGTCCTAATCCAGTGATCTTCTTACATAACTCCTTGCCTCCCTATATATTTCAATTTGAAGGAAGGACAAGGTGGGACAATTATTAGGGACATTATCATGACAGTCTGTTTTCCAATGCTGGCAAGTTAGAATTCCTCTGAGGTTTGCCACATACTTCTGGGATAACTATTGCATGTTGGACTAACAAGTATAGCAGACAGCTTCAAGATATCTACCCTATGTTCTTATACTTGGAAAAGAACATATGAAAATATTACTACCTTGAGGCCTGACAGCCAAAAGGAAGTTGAGCTACACTGAGAACCTGACCAGGATTCTAGATAGTAAGGTTAGATCCGTCTCTAGTTCAAGCTTATTTCTAAAAGTGGCGTTGAATTATATAACCTAACTATTGCCGTTGAACCACTATGATAAAACCCTGTTTGAGGGCACAAAAATTTTTCAGGTTGGAGTTATTTTGTTGTGTATGTGTTCATTTGATTGAACAAAAGATAAGCATTATCCAGCAGAATGGATCCAATGTCACTGTCATCTATTTGTAGCTTGGGTCTAATAAATCCCTTCAGTAACTATATAATAAATTGAACTTTATAGAGGATTAAGGGCTATAGAATCAATTAGTGATACAGTCATGATTTAAACTATATCCTGATTACCCACTCAACTGTTTGCCGAAGCAGTTTCATAATCTATGTTCTTCTCTTTTCTATAGGAGATATTAGCTGATAGGCAAAGAAGTCCTAAGAATTTTCTTATTCCCTATTATAGAGAGGAATAACTACACCTCTAGCAAGATTTTCTCCATACAACATGTTCTCGAACAATTACTCTTCCCAATAGCCTTCAGCAATAGCAGAATTTACCTGAAGACAGCCTGAATTATTGTCTCATAAGTATATTTTTACCTTTTATGTAGGAAGATTAAAAATATAACTCCTTTACATATATAGTAGAGATTTAAAAATGAGCTGATAATATACATGACCATTGCTAGAGTTTTAAGACTATAAATTTATGATTACTTAATTGTATTAATACTCATATTGGTCACATTTAGTGTTGTGCATCATAATATTAAATACTTAGAATACTATATATTCCATACTGGATTAATACAGATGCATAGAGCTAGAGAGGACGCTATGTGAATCCTCCCACCTGTGGCAGAACTAAAGAAACCCAGTGTTTGCAATCCATTTCTCAAGCTATCCAGGAAAAGGAGGATCTCATATTCCTTCAAGAATCAATTCTCAGATGTAAGAGAAAAATGAAAAATTAAGGAACTCCAAAAGTTTGCCCCTCCATAAAAGCAATGAAAATTATGGCAAAACTATTGGAATCAAGAGAATTCTAGACTCTAACTGAGAGCTTGCAGCAATCCAGATAACATTTGGTAAGCCAAACAGAAAAACTGGATAATTCTCAGTAATAAGTGCAACATCACTTGGCACCAGGGAAATACAAATCAAAACCATAATGAGATACCACCTCACACCGTGAGAATGGCTAAAATTAACAAGTCGGGAAATGATAGAATTTGGTGTGGATTCGGAGAAAGGGGAACCCTCTTACATTGTTGGTGGGAATGCAAACTGGTGCAGTCACTCTGAAAATAGTATGGAGGTTCCTCAAAATGTTGAAAATAGAGCTACCCTACCACCCAGCAATTGCACTACTGGGTATTTACCCAAAGATACAAATGTAGTGATCCAAAGTGGTACCTGTACCCCAATATTTATAACATCAATGTCCACAAGAGCCAAAATATGGAAAGAATCCAGACGTCCATCGACAGATGGATAATAAAGAAGATGTGGTATATCTTTTATATATAGATATATAGATATATAGATATATAGATACACAGATACACAGATACACAGATACATAGATATAGATAGATAGATATGCAAACACTCACACATACAATGGAATACTGCTCAGCCATTAAATATTAAACCTTTCCATTTACGATGTGGATGGCACTACAGGGTATTATGCTAAGTGAAATAAGTAATCAGAGAAAGACAATTATCATATGATCTCACTCATATGTGGAATTTAAGAAACAAAACAAAGGATCAGAGGGGAAAAGAAAAAATAAAACGACAAAACCAGAGAGAGAGACACAAACCATAAGAGAACCATAAACCTCTTAATCATAGGAAACCAACTGAGGGTTGCTGGGGGGCGGGATAGGGAAACTGGGTGATGGATATTAAGGAGGGCACGTGATATCATGAGCACTAGGTATTACAGAAGACCAGTGAATCACTGACCTCTACCTCTGAAACAAATACTACATTATATGTTAATTAATTGAATTTAAACTTAAAAAAGAAGAAATGCAAACTTATGTCTTAAATTACACTAGCTAATCCTATCCTTCAATACCCAGCTCAACAGCAGTCTTGAAAGTAACAGTAGACATTCCAGGTACTAATACCTGAGGAAGCAGAATGCAACATATTAGCAAAGATTGCTTTTGTCTGTCTCATGGCTCGCTGAAGACCTTCTCAAAAGGCCTGTCTTTGTAAGGAAAATTCACAAATTTATAGAAAATAAACACTTCTAAGTAACCAATGGGTCAGAGGTCACAAGGGAAATTAGAAAATACCTTAAGATAAATAAAACTGAAAATAAAACATGCAAAAGGTATGGGATGTAGTACTCAGAGGGAAATTTATAGTTGTAAATGCTTACCTAAAATATAATAAAGATTTCAAATCAGTAACTAAAACTTGCATCTTAAGAAACTAGAAGAACAAGAGCAAACCAAACCCAAAGCAGGTAGAAAGAAATAATAAAAATTAGAACACAGAAAGAAAACAGAAAAATAATAGAGAAAAGCAATTAAACCAAAAGTTGGTTCTTTGAACAGATCAACAAAATTGACAAGCCTTTAGCTTTACAGACATAGTGAAAATAAAAGAACATCCAAATTATTAAAATCAAGAATAAAACTGAGGATGTTACTGACAAAAAATATGTGTTACTATACAGAAATACATATATATATATATATATATGTATATATATATATATATATATAAGAGTATATTATGAGGAACTCTATGCCAACAAACTAGATAACCCAAGTGAAACGGATAAAGTTATAAAAAACATACAAACTACCAAATCTGATTCAAGAAGAAATAAAAAATCTGAACAAAACAGATGAACATAGGGGACGGGAAGGAAAAATAAAGTAAGATGAAAACAGAGAGGGAGGCAAACCATAAGAGACTCTTAACTCTAAGAAACAAACTGAGGGTTGCAGGAAGGGAGGTGAAGGGGATGGGGTAACTCTGGGTGTTGGGTATTAAAGAGGGCACTTGAAGTAATGAGCACTGGGTATTAAAAGCAACTGATGAATCACTGAATTCTACCTCTGAAAGTAATAATACAGTGTATGTTAATTAAACTGAATTTAAATTAAAATTTTTTAATAAACAAGCAAAGAGTTAGTAATCAAAAAGTCAAGAAAATCGTAGGATTTTCTTCTCAGACGATTTCATTGGTGAATTCTACCAAATATTTTTGAAGAATTAATACCAATCTTTCTTATACTCTTCTACAAAATAAAAAACAAAGGAGCACTGCCAACTCTTTCTATCAATGTTACCATGATATCAATGTCAGACAAAGATACCACAAGAAATAAAAGCTGACAATACAGATATCCCTTATGAATACAAATGCAAACATGTCAGCAAACTGAATCAAGCAGCTTTAATGGAATTACACCATGAATAATTGGGATTCATTCCAGGAATGAAAGTTTGGTTCAACATATGAAATCAATAAATATAATAAATTCTATTAATAGAATTTTTTTTAAATGATCATCTCCATAGCTGTAGCAAAAGCATTTGGAAACATACAACACCTTTCCACGTTAGAAGAAAAAAAAAAAATAGGGGCGCCTGGGTGGCTCAGTTGGTTAAGCAACCGCCTTCGGCTCAGGTCATGATCCCGGAGACCCGGGATCGAGCCCCACATCGGGCTGCCTGCTCAGCAGGAAGCCTGCTTCTCCCTCTCTCACTCTCCCTGCTTGTGTCCCTCTCTCACTGTGTTTCTCTCTGTCAAATAAATAAATAAAATATTTAAAAAAAATACTCCATAAACTAGAAATAGAAGAGAAATTCCTTACTGATAAAAGGCATCTACAAAAACACATATAGCTAGCTAGCTTCATGCTTAATTATGAAAGAATGAACTTTTCCCCTAAGACCAAAAATCAGTCAGGGTTATCTTCTCCAGCCACTTCTATTCAACATCGTTAACTATCCTGGGATTAAAATTAAAAACTAAAGCAAAAACAAAAATGTTGTAGTAGACGTTCTAGGCAGGGCAATAAAGCAAGGAAAATAAATAAAATAAAAAGCATCCAAATGGGAAAGGAAGAAATAAAACTATCTCTATTTGCAGATAACATGATATTTAATATCCTAAATCCTGAAGAAAACACACACACACACACACACACACACACACACACACACACACACACCACATAAGCAAGAGCTCATAAAAGAATCCAGCAAAGTTGCAGGATATAGGATCGATAAGCAAAAATCCATAGATTTCTTTTTTTGAATTTTTTTAAATTCCAGTTACTTAACATAGAATGTTAGTTTCAGGTGTACACTACAGTGATACTGATTTCTTTATACCTGCAATGGACAATCTGAAAATGAAATAAAGATTATTTCCATTTAAAATAGCATTTAGGGGCGCCTGCATGGCTCAGTTGGTTAAGCAACTGCCTTTGGCTCAGGTCATGATACCAGAGACCAGGGATCGAGCCCTGCATTGGGCTGCCTGCTCGGCGGGAAGCCTGCTTCTCCCTCTCTCACTCCCCCTGCTGTGTTCCCTCTCTCACTATGTTTCTCCCTGTCAAATAAATAAATAAAATCTTTAAAATATAAAAAATAAATAGCATTTAAAATTATTAAATACATAGGAACAACTTTAACCAAGAAAGTACAAGGCCTGTACAGTAAAAACTATAAAACACTGTGGAAAGAAATTAAAGAAGACCTAAACAAATGGAAAGATACCTCATGTTCATAATTCCAAAAGACTCAATATCATTAAGATGGTGTTATGCCCCCAATTCCTCCAGATACAGTGCAATCACTATCAAAATTTTAACTGTCATTTTTACCAAAATGGACAAGCTAATCCTAAAATTCATAAGACCCCAAAGAGCTGAAATATTCTTGAAAATGAAAAAAAAAAGTTGGATGACTCACATTTCCTGATGTCAAAACTTATTACAAAGGTTTAGTGATCAAATAGTGTAGTACCAGCATAAAAATAAAGAGATAAGTGCAATAAAATCGAGAATCCAGGAGAAAAACTCATATGTCTACATTCAACTGATTTTCAACAAAAGATGCCAAGCCCATTCTATTGGGAAAAAATAGTCCTTTCAATAAATAGTGCTGTGACAACTGCATATCTACAGGCAAAGTATAAATCTGGACCACTACCTCATGCCATATAAAAATTAACTCAAAATGAATTAAAGACCTAAAGGTAAGAGTTAAAAGTGTAAAACTCATAGAAGGAAAACATGGGGTAAATATTTATGAGCTTGGATCAGGCAGTGGTCTTAAAAATGTCTTAAAAATGACACCAAAAGCACATGCAACAACAGTAAAATAATAATAAATTGGACATTATCATGATTAAAAATTTTTGTGTGTCAAAGAACACTATGAAGAAAGTGAAAAGACAACCCACAGAATGGGAGAAAATGTTTGCACATCTGATATATAAAATAAAATGGAATATATATATATATAGAGAGAGAGAGAGAGAAAGAGAGACAGAGAGAGAGAGAGAGAAGAATATTCAGAATACATAAGGAATTCTGACAACCTAATATAAAAATTGGCAAAGGGGGGCACCTGCATGGCTCAGAGGGTTAAGCCTCTGCCTTCGGCTCAGGTCATGATCTCAGGGTACTGGGATAGAGGCCCCCATCAGGTTCTCTGCTCAGTGGGGAGCCTGCTTCCCCTGCCTATTTGTGATCTCTCTGTCAAATAAATAAATAAAATCTTTAAAAAAAATTGATGGGCGCCTGGGTGGCTCAGTGGGTTAAGCCTCCGCTCATTTCATGATCTCAGGGTCCTGGGATCGAGGCCCACATTGGGTTCTCTGCTCAGCGGGGAGCCTGTTTCCTCCGCTCTCTCTGCTTGTCTCTCTGCCTACGTGTGATTTCTCTGTCAAATAAATAAATAAATAAATCTTAAAAAAATTGGCAAAGGATTTAAATAGTCATTTCTCCAAACAAGATATATAAATGACAATTGCATGAAAAGATGCTCAACACCATTATTTATTAGAGAAATGTTAAAGCCATAATGATAGACCACTGTATAACCACTATGTTGGCTCTAATAGTAAACAAACAAAACAAAACAAAACAAAACATAAGATCACAAGTGTTACAATGTTTAAAAAGTGCCCTCATACATTGCTGATGGAAATGTAAAATGTGGCAGCCTCTGTGGAAACAATTTGACATTTCCTCAAAATTTTCAATATAGAGTTACCATACGATATAGCAATTCCATCCATAGATATATATATATATATATATACACTCAAGGGAAGTATCCACACGAAGTACCCACACAAAAACCTCACCACAAATATTTACAGCAGTACTATTCATTATATCAACTGATAAAAGGAAAAGCATATATGGTATATTCTTAGAGTGAAATATTATGCAGCCAGAAAGAAGACTGAAGTACTGATAAATGCTAAAACATGGATGAACTATACTACATGAGAGCAGCCAAACATCAAAAGTCACGCACTGTATGTTCCATTTAAATGAAATGTCCAGAAAAAAGTCTACAGAGACACTAAGTAGCTCAGTGATTCTAGGGACTAGAGGAAGGAAGACATTGGGACTGACTGCTGTCATGGGGTTTCTTTCTGAAGTGATGGAAATGTTCTGCAATTAGTGGTAAGGTTTACATAATATTGTGAGTTTGCTTTAAAAAACCCCACAGAAATGTATATTTTTAAATGGTGGATTTTACATTAAAAAATAAAGAATCAATTATCAAAGAAAGGTTCTAATTTCTGTCTAGTCTCTGGGTTACGCTCAGACAGCTTTTTTCTTTTTTTCTTTTTTTTTTTTTT